>JANHGN010015702.1:46756-58529 GCA_024605025.1 Megaceryle maxima
AAAAAAAAAAAAAAAAAAAAAAACAAAAAAAAAAAAACAAAAAACCCACAAACAAAAAAAAAAAAAAAAAAAAAAAAAAAAAAAAAAAAAAGGCAAACACCAAAAAAACAACCTTCCTAACTTAAGGAGTAATACTAGATGTTATATATAGTGGCAGAAACTACTTAAATGGCAGATTTGAGAGAGTTACAGGGAACAAACTTCAATTAAATATTTCATATCAGCCAGCAGTATTTGGAAAAATCTGCACGAAGTCCTCCAATCATTTTCATATGCACATTTACTAACATATAATTAGAGACAAGTCCTATTACAATAGCTGTTTTCTATTCATTTCTAGTTAGGCAGGAGCTGGATCCAGTATGAGATAATACTAATGGGAGGGAAATAATAAAACGCTCTGTTAGAAGAGGTGCTCTGTGCCTCACTAAAAAGGACTGTACTCCATCCCTGTGCCTTACCTTTGAGCATCAAGGAGTAAAATAGTTAGCAGGTGATTGCAATTACTACAGAAAAAAATGTGGTTTAGCCTCGATATGACATTCTAGGCAGAAAGATTAGAAAGCTGGAAACCTCCCAGCTCTATTCCTACTATATCACAGGTGGGTTGAGCAAAGGACAGATCCTCTTACTGTTTTGGTATTGCTCATAATTTGAAATTATTCTCACTGTTTTCTTAGCTTCTAGTGTGATAAGTTATATACATATATACTAAATTATTGTTAGGCAAAAATAGGGCATTAAAAAACCTGAAAAGGATGGATTTTGTGCAAAATCAGACTTGACTACAGTAGCTGTAAAGTCTCTGATCAAAGGGTAATAGTCAGTGAAAGCAAAAATCACATCCTACTTTGAGGAAGGGAGGAAATGCTTTCTGTCAGATGATGCCTCTGTTCTTAAACTTAGTGAAGAATGCTATTTGCCCACTTTATTTGGTTCAGAGTTAAAATACTAAGATAATAGTTCCTTTTCCTTTGGCCCAGTTCTTGCAAAGGTGCTGTTCAAACAAAATAGATACTACAACACATGGGTTTTTATTGTTTTCCATGGCTTAACTAAAGAAAAAAACAACCAAACAAACAAAAAAACACCACCACACAAAAAAACCACAACAAACAAACATATGCTGTAGAGATCTTTTTTTTTTTCCCCATTTTTCCTTTTTTCCTTTCCCTTCCCTTTTTCCTTTCCTTTCCCCCTTCTTTCCATCTTTTCCCCCCTTTCTCATTTCTTTTCTAATAGATAACTTTGCATGGAAAGGAAATTCAAGATACTTCAACACATCTTTGCTGTTTTTTCAAGACAGTTAATTTTAAAACTTAAAAAAACAGCTGACTGGTAGAAACAGTAACACTACATTTTTCAGTGTGCTCCTTGCTGCTACTGTTTCCTTATTTCTGCTCTTACAGTAACAATTCAGAAGTGATAAGGTGGTTTTGTAATGCATCATGGCAGTCCAGTTGCCTGAATCATTGCTACTTAGTCACTATACCAAAGACGTAAAAATTGGATCTCCCCTTGCTCATTGCTTCTACTGAAATCCCTGGGTATCTTCTGAAAAACACACTTAGAGGAAAAAAGCATATGGTGTCAAAGCCTTCAGCAGCAGGTCTGAATGTCTTCTAAAATTCAGATAGCTCCCTGGTCGTCTTTTAAATTCAGTTCCTGTAAAGCAAATGGACAGTCAGATTCCAGGTCCCCAAAAAGTTCCCTTTTTAGCATATGATTGTGCTCATGAAGCTCTTTAAAAAGGCCAAAGTGTTTGTTTTATTTTGTTTTGCCTTTCCAAGTGAATTTATGAAGCCAAGGATTGTTTTACTGAGTGTTGACTGGCTGACATCTTGAGCTAGTACATTGGTTTCTGAGCTATTTTAGAGCTTTTTATACCCATTCCTGTATTTCATTAAATATGTACTCTAAAGAAACAAAAGTGGAAGTAACTAATTGTTAACTGGATTCCATTCTCTTGCTTATGAAGAAAAATATAAAATGTTAAGAGAATACAAAGATCTCATTCTCAAAATAAATGAGAGACAAAGCTCTTCAAGAAGTATATAATAGTCCCTCCTCCGTGCCTTACGAGTGCTCATGTCTGCAGCTGCAAGACTATATAAAGAAAATTATTTTAACTGCAAGTTCTAGCTATGGGATGTAAATATGGTGATTCTATAATGGAGAATCAGGGTCCTGAGTAATCAGGATGGTGCAGTCATCACTGGTGTGAGCTATAACATTAAATACTTTAATTCATGTTCTTCTTGTGACATAAATCATTTATATTTTGTTGTTAACAGCATACCTGTTCTGTGAGAGTTATCTCACACCTCAGCTTGATGACTTGGCTAAGGACTCCTCAGTACTGTTTTATTCTGTTTAACAAGCGATGAGTAAAAGTCCTCACAATTACGGATTTTTAATTAGTATTTGTCTAGGGAGGAGGAGGCTATAAAGAGATAAATAGGAAATAACTGGCAAAAGCTAGTTGCTTTCCTTTCTATGAAATTGCTTTGTTAAGTATTTTTTGTTATTTTTTCGCCTTTAAAATTTCCTCGGTCTGCTCTTAAAATAGAGTATATGTTTCATTTTAGTTTGACTTTACTTTTGCAACCTGGAAGAAGCACAGTTTGCAGGCAGACATTTTGCCTTAATGTAAAAGTAAATCATGTTTTATCAGAAAAGAGAGTCATTTCAGACTGAAGATATACTTTAACTTGCTTTTAAATCATAGCTGATATCCAGCTCTGCAAATTCTGGGATTTTTTTTCCTTCTAGAAGTCTACTTCTATTCTATTATTTATTTCCCTCCTTTTAATGCTGCACTAATAAACCTAAAAATCTACATGCAAGTTAATAATTTTTGCAGAGTTCATAAAGAAGTAATACTATAACTCAACAATACAGTCACATATTGTATGCTTCTGCATTATAGGCTGCTCTGATATAATAGGCACTGAGAGTAGAAATAGCACAAAAAGCACCAAGCCACAGTGACAGAAGGAAAAGCTCGTAATCTTTTTTGTGTCCTAGTGTATCCTGAGCAGCAATACACAAAAGGCTACTCTGAATTTCACCTGACACTGTGTGGCTGCTAATAACTGAAAATGCATGGAGCACTGGGTGGTCTGGACATTGGCAAGAAATTCCCAAGATTTCATTCATGCTGGCAATGTGCACTTGCAGCCCAGAAGACCAACCATATCCTGGGCTGCATCAAGAGATGTGTGGCCAGCAGGTCAAGGGAAGTGATTCTGCTACTCCACTCTAGTGAGACCCCACCTGCAGTGCTGTGTCCAGCTCTGGAGTCCTCAGCTGAAGAAGGACATGAACTAGAGAAGGGCCACAAAAATGATCTGAGGGCTGGAACCCCTCTCCTATGAGTACAGGCAGAAAGAGTTGGTGTTGTTCAGCTGGGAGAAGCCTCTGGAGAGACCTTATTACAACCTTTCAATACTTAAAGGGGGCCTATAAGAAAGATGGGGACAGGCTTTTTAGCAGGACCTGTTGAAACAGGACAAAGGATGATGGTTTTAAACTAAAAGAAGGAGATTTAGACTGTACATAAGGAAGACACTTTTTACTTTGAGGGTGGTGAAACACTGGCCCAGGTTTTGCCAAGAGAGGTGGTAGAGGCCCCATCCCTGGAAACATTCAAGTTGAGGTTGAACAAGGCTCTGAGCAACCTGCTGTAGTTGAAGATGTCTCTGCTCAGTGCAAGGGGTTTGGACTAGATGACCTTTAAATGTTCTTCCAGCCCAAACCATTCTATGATTCAGTGATTCAGAAATAATTAAGTGCTTCCTTTATGTTACTTTCCCTTCTACTGCTGATGCCCCGTATGCTATCCATCTTGCTCTTAGCTAAACTACTACCCAGCACCAGTATCTTTAACATTCAACCATCCTGTGAGCTTCGTCTTTGTTCACATCATCATCTGTTATCTGTATGCTGTGACTACAGGCACTTGTAATGAATTTAACTTCTGCATTACAGCTCTTTCCAGTCAAAGCCAATAGCAATATCACCATCAGGAACATGCCCTGCTTTAATGTAACGACACTCTTTTCTCCAAATGTCTGTATGAAGTGTAATTGCTTTGTACATGTGCTGTTCTAAACATGATTACTGATTATTGCCTTGTGTGATGTATGGGCACTTTTTTTTTTCCCCCTAGCTTGCTTTAGTAACACTTAACTAATAGGCAGTGAGAGAGGGCAGAAAGAATGTCACTTAAGAGGGTTCTCTACCCCTTCCTGATTCAGGAGATTGCTCAGTTGATGTGCTAGAATGCACTGGGGTTTTTTCAGGACTTTCTTCCTAGCAGCTGGGATTAAGGAAGGGATTGCTGAAGGGACTGCTGCTGCTGCACTGCTCTTACAGCTTCAGTGATTTGAGAGGCCAGAAAAGGAATACCAGCAAAAAAACCCAGCCTCAGTCAGCTGAGGAACAGAAAAGGCAAAACACAGGATAGAATATTTACAGGTTAAATAACAAATTGCCATGGAGGAGACATGTAAGTGGTAATTTCAGTGTGTCTTAGTATTACTATTGGATTTTTTTATTTTGTTTATTTGCGGGAGAGAAAAAATAATGGTTTGCCTTTAGCTCTTTCTTCTGTCCAAGAGACTAGAGAAAAAGTGACTCCTTCCATCTCCAGACACAAGCAGATCAAGCAGTTTGACACACCTTTGTGAGATTCACCTCCACTCATTTCCTCTAGCTTCACACAAGTCTGATGGAAATGACACAGCTTGTTCACACTGAATCACAGTGAATTTCCTTTCAGGGGAAAGAAAGCAAAAGAACATCACTTGCATCCCCCAGTGAATTACAGCCATTGTTTTTTATTTCCTGGTGGGTAATTGAAGGCTTTTACAGCTAGAAGAAATTATTTATAGAGTCATGAAAAATGGATTAACTTTCCTGAGTGCTTCATTGATGTTTTAGGCATCTACTTTCTTCCAATTAAACTTATATAATCTAAAATCAATGAACTTCTTTATTTTAGAGAATAAATTATAGAGGAAAATAATTTGTTTAGCCTCTGTGAACTGCCTTATTTCCACATATTTTATATATGTAATCTCTGCAGGGAACAAAGGAACTCAAAGTGCTATTACGCTTAATACAGACAAAAACCTTTCCTTTGTTCCAAGCGCCTTCAGTGGCTGCACAGAAGCCAAGCTTTGGGAAGGAACTTAGGAACTTTCCTGCTGGGTAGAGCTACAGCCATTTAATAAACTCTTCAAACACTTGTAATGGCTATTCCCAAATGCCTCAAAAGGCATGAAAACATGCAAGAGATCTGGCATCTTTGTCCCTAAAATTAGGCTTATGTAGGTTCCTATTAGTTACAGAATTTATCAGACTCAAAATATACATCAATTATCTGCCATAAAATCCATTTCTGTAGGTTTTTTTCTGTACAGTGTGTACATTTCTCATCTGAAAATTGTAGAATTTTCCCTTCCAACCCCTACCATTCTATGATTTCCATTTCAGATCGATGCATGTCAATTTTTCTCAGGAGGATACTGGTCTAGCTAAAGAAAAGTGGTTATAACTAAAGTATATAACTAAAGTAACTTTAAAAATAAGATACAATCTTCATTCATAGAAAAAAGTAATTCTCAGTCTGGACACTGAGCAGAGAGCATGGAGATGTGTAGTTTTTAACTTAAATACCGCTGACTGGAAATGGTCACATCATGTCAGCACTTAGCATTAAGTCTGTTAAGATAGCTCAGGATGGGATCCACGAGACTTATTCCAAGATTGGCCAAGTTACATCAATTTTCCCACATGACTCTCAAATTCTCCTGTTAGCAATGAATCAAGAGATCTGCTTGAGGCAGATGGAATAATGATTGAGAAATATCTAAAACTCAAATAAAAATTTAGAAATAAAAAAAATACTAGTTTCTCCTAGTCAATCTTTTAAATCTCAGCTTAAGTTTCCTCTCTCAAATGTAAACTACACTCGAAGTCCTAAATTACAATAGCATATTTGTAGCCTGCAAAATTCCTTACTAGAAAAGCATTAATTAATTTCCCTGCTGGAACTTTACAACTTCACCTTACAAACAGACATTAAAAACATAATAATAATGCCATTTAAACCAAAAGATTCTTCTTGCATGTATAAGCTTATTTGGTTTACTGCTCCTTTTCAAAGCTCTCTGCTGACTTTTTACTTCCAGAAGTGTGTAAGATGAGTTTTGACTGTGAAGGCGATAGCAGGGAATGTTTTTAACAAACTTTTCCTATAATTTCACCATGAAAGAAAAATATATACCTGTGATACTTTTCTAACTTAACAATTAGCTATATTCATGCTTTCATTGGATTGGCACCAGTGATCCATTTAGTCTAAGAAACATGTTACAGCTACAAACATATTTAGTGACTACATGTCATTCAGCAGATTGTCTTTGTTATTTTAGTGGGGAAGCACCAAAGCATTCCTAAATTATGTAGTTCCAGTTTTTCAGTAATTCAGTCTATTGTTTTAAGTTGTTCTAAGCAGGTATACTGAAGGGTAAAGCCCTGTTTTAAAGATAGTCAAGTGACCTTACATTTTAGATAAAATGTCAGCAGTCTGAAATGGAGTCTTATTAAGACAAGCTGTAATTTCAAATTAAAAATAAAACAAAACAAAACAAAAAAAACATAAAACCAAAACACAGCATTGTCCAGTCTTCTTTAGAACTGCTGGAGAGGTGTGTCTTCTTGTCTTCAAATGTTTGAAGAAGCCTCTTAATCATTGCCAGAGAGCTAATAATCAGCCAATGCAATATTTTCACTTTTATATGGCATCTACTATTATTATTATCTGCTTGCATCTTGAAATAGCGTTAAGGCCCCCTAAAGAATATTTCTCATGACCATTTCGTAGAAAGCTATTTTGTAGAAAGCTTAAATCTGAGTAGCAAATGGTTTAATAAACGTTTTCAATGCATGGGTGAGAAATAGAATAGCTTTTGAAAGGTAGAAATTCTAAAAGCTGTGTTTCATCCCTGCAGATATTTTGATGGGAGATCTATTATCTTCTCTGAAATTTCTTCCTCAATGACAGAAAAAAAAAAAAAAAAGAAAGAAATAAAAAAGGATAATCTTTAAGGGATTTAAATAACTCATTTTATTAAACTGGGAACTATATTTTCACCTCCCACAAACCACCCTCCTCCTCCCCTTACTCATCCTCTAGCAAAATACAGATAAGCAAGACTAATTCCCTGTGTTACAGCATAAATACAATGTTCCTTGAATGAAAGACATTTTACCAGAGTCCAAGACTTTTTCCTGTCTTTGGAGGACATTACCTACAGTTTGAACAGCATTTTGTCCTTAAATACCTATAGGGAAATGCAGTAATGGGACAACTCTGTGTTCTTTAAGAGGTAGAAGAATTTAATAAAAACAGATGATGAATTTTGCTGCTTTTGTGCAGTGAGGAGTGCTAGCAGAGCTCAAACAGGGCTGAGACTGCAGTGCAACAATTTTCTGATGTAATCTAAGATAAAACTGCTGCTAAAACAAGTGGTCCGATTACACCTCATACCCATTTTCAACAGCCAGCTATTTCTGCCTTTTCTTTGAACAGCCCAGAAATGAAACATGGCTGACTCCACAGTGAAAGCCAAACAGGCATAAAACATGCATTGGATTTTGGTTTGCTCTTCTATTTGCTTCTTTGTTTTTTGACAAGGATTAGTTTTGTTACCATTTATCTCCCTATTTCCCTGACTCTTCAGGTGTGCAAAGAAACTTCCTGGGAGTGCCAAAGGAAGGATTCAGCTGTATCACCACATTCAACCTGACCATCTTAGATTTTATATTTTATATGTGTTTAGTTCTCACATTATACTCACATGATAAAATTATCTTTTAAAATTAGTAGTTGTAGAATATGTATCCATTTGGGGTGGCATAAATCCTTTGTCCCATCTTTTCCTATATCAAGCAATGTAAACTATACTGCCTGACATTTTTTTTTCCCTTTTTATATTTTTTCCAATCAAAGCTGTATTTTACTTACATAAAAATGTGGTGAAAAACATATTCCTTATATCTTGTCACACTAAATTTGCTCTCTGGCTTCAGACTTTGTGTTCTGAGTTTCATTTTATGGCAATTTTTTTATAGGCTAGTTGTAAATCTTTGTGAATGGAGTGTTTGTAATGAAAATACTACCAGGCCAGGAAATATTGGCCCCACTAAAGATCAGCAGAATTATAGCAGCCACAAGGCTGAACAGTACTGATCAATCAGCCTCCAGTAACACCCGATTTCCAAAGGCAGTATACTATCTCCACTTTATACGCTTTTTGTCAACGTAAATAATTTTTTCCTTCATTTTGCTTTATATCCACTAATTAGAAAATCACTATCTCAGTTCACCTCTGGAGTATCAGTAGAATTGCATGAGGCCTCTAAAGCATATTGTGAAATAGTGTATTCATGGGGACATGTCAACATGATTTGAAATGCAATAAATATTTAACAGTGGGATATTCCATATCATCAAAGTGATAAGCAATGTATAAATTAGCATTTTTGCATTGCATTTTTTAATAAGTTGCTTCATGCTAAATCAGCAACAGATTTAGAGATTGATTTTTCTTTAAAAAGGTATCTGATAAGATCTGTGTTTTGACTGGGCATTTAATTTGGCCATAATAAAAACGTGACAAAAATATTTTGAGGAAGGGAAAAGTGAACAGCGAGGTAACAAATTGGTAAACCAGGATGATAACACTGCCTACATAGCTTAGCTATCTACTTTAAATTACTCTGGTAGATGTAATTTTCAAGAATGTAAATTATACTCAAAATCTACTTATGCATAGAGATCAGCAATCCATTGACTCTCATAATGACTTGATGCCCTACACAGGGATCAAAAGCAAAGGAAGAAAGCAAAGTGTGCAGCTCTGCCTACTTAAATACAGCAGAAAATCATTACTTGAGATAAAGGAACAGAATCAATACAGTTTTATCTATCTTTCATATTTCTTTCTTTTTTTCACTAGCTTTGTATTCTTCCTACATTTTAGTTATTTCAGGACCAGTGTAATTTTTCTGAGTGTTTCTTTTTGTTGGAATGTTATGTCCCCATGATGCGAAGTAGTGGAAAGGGTAACGTAATTTTCTGATTGGAGTTTTTCTTTTCTGTCTCCTTCAGTCTTTCCTATATGTTCTTAGGATCAGAGCAGTCCTTCTTGTTATTTCTTGCATTTTGTCATCATCTTATAATTTGTTGGCATTCTTATACAATTCAAATGTTCCTTGAAGTGAAAGAAATTGTTACTTGCAGGAGTTTCTCCTCTACCATTTTCCTTTCATTTCCTTTGCATTACCAATACGGAATGTCTCTGTTTCATGAATCTTCTTTTTAAAAAGCTCATTAAGTTTTGAGCTTCAATAGGGTAACAAAACTAACTGCATTTTGTGTAAAAATGTTTACGCATGTGGTAAATTAAATAATTTCACTTTAGTTTGGACAGGCATAAAGTGCAGGAACAGAGTTATTATGCTCAATTTTACAATTTATGTGAAAATGTTTGATATTAGTTTCTGGTTAACTGAGTGTGTGGTTGAAAGGATAAATTAGGACGGGTTGCTATCAACCTTGTCAAAGTGCTTAGCCTTTTCAGGTAGCTTTGTTACAGCACACATTCAAGATTGTATTTAACGTCTTAAGCAGCTTGTTGATATGTTGACACATTTCAGTATTAAACTGCACACATTTTCTCTCGAGCTTTTCCTCATGGTCTTGATGCCTGTATCTTTCATTTCAACCATAGTCACTTCTTTAATACACACATAAATTGTATCACGTTGAAAAAGTCAGAGAAAACTACAACACTTCTAATACAATGTACCGGTGAGGAAGAACAGCTGAATGTTTTCTTTAACTGCTGTAAAACAAAGCAGTTTGTTTTCTCTCACAAAGCAAAATGGCTGAAAAATAAAGCATTGCATCATATCACAGAATAGTTTGTGCTGGAAGATGGGTCTGGAATTGATTTATCCCAACTGTTTGCTCAACATGTAGATCAGGTTCACTGACAAATTCTTTAAAATCAATAAACTAAAAATCACTGAAAAAAAAAAATCACATACAGAATCTGTGAAACCAAATTCAGAAATCCTTTGTTCTGAGAGTTTTCATCTGGAAAATTGTTTTGAGCCAAAGTTGGAATCCAGCCTAATTTTGTGTTAAGTGAGAACATGATTATATCTCCTTTAACTGTGTTAAATAGTCAAGGAGGTGGACTCAGAACAGAGGGAGAGAGAGGTCTAGGTTCATATTGCAACATTAACACAAGTGTAAAAAGCTGTGGAGATGAAATCAGTTAATCTCTGTAAGGACCACTGCAGCCTTTATGTCAAAGACAACATAAGAAGGGTAGCTACAAAGTTACTGTCTTTACCTGCATGTTGGGACAGATTACAGAATTAAAGAAAAAAATGGCTATTCCAGTCAGATACTGACTTTTATTTAATCCCCCTATAGTTCGGGCACGCAGGCATATGATTTTGTATTACAAATAGAAGAGCACAAGTCTAAAAGATGTAATATGTAAAATAGGTTATTTTTTCCCAAATGTGTATCAAATTTTTGCTGCAGGAATATGGGCAGAAAGGGGAAAGTCTACTGAGTATTGTGAGATGTCTGCAAGTAACTTTTTTCTTCCATCTCCTAAGTGGAGATCACAAAACCATAGAATCATTGAATTTTGAAAAGACCTCCAAGATCATCAAGTCCAACTGTCTACCTAATATTATCATGACCACTAAACCATATACTGAACCACATTTGGATGTTTTTTTAACACCTTCAGGGATGGTGACTCCACCACTTCCTTGGGCAGTCTGTTCCAATGTCTCACCATTCTTTCAGTTTAGAAATTATACGCAGTTTAAATGCAATAGAAAAGGAAGTATTCAAAAACACTATCTGGAAACACAAAGCTGCAGTTAAACCAACTTGACCTTTAGTCAATACTCTAGTTTTTGGTAATATAATTCAAGATACTGCTTTTAAATACTTGCTAGTTTAGGTAGGGGTACAGATTAAGTAATGCTCATTTTTTCTGTACGTGATTTTTACAAATCAATTCACATTATTCATAGTTATTGAAACAATCATCATTATTGCAAAGCCCTAAGGACTTTATAACTGTAAATATTAAAATATTTCAAAATACTGACATGTAAATGTACTCTATAAAAATCTAGCATTCTTGTGCCAAAGTTAGAATGTTGAAAGCTTTTTCCTTAGTACTAAAAAATTTGACATATTGTAAATTTACCAGTTTTAAACTGACAATCCAGCAATCTTTTCTGCATGCACATGTAAAATTTCTTCTATTCTAAAGGAGGACTTGATGACAGTGTCAAAAACTTTTAAGTTAAATAATTGTAACAAGTGTATACTATTCAGATACTTACTAATTGTGATGCGAGGGGGGGAATTACTTCTCAAATTCTAAAGAAAATTAAAATGCTTTTCAATTGAGCATAACAATGAAATATTTGTAAATGTTAGGAGAGGTTTCTTTACATTCACTCTCTTAGTATATTTCATATATATTTTATAAATTCAAATTATTTTTATTCAAACTTATTTCTAATAAATAAACTACTACATTTTCTTAAAAATCCTTCTCTAAAATTATGTTACCTGATAGTCATTTTCCCTTCAGAAAGATAAATATTTGATGAAGTGAAATCCAAAATTATTTAGAAAATACAAAAGTTGGAGCTCAGC
>JANHGN010015703.1:0-12105 GCA_024605025.1 Megaceryle maxima
TCTATTTTTATTATTATTATAATTAAAGCTGTTCTAGTTTCCTTTTCTAATGTCCACATCTCTCTCTCCCTTATTCCCTTTCTCTTCCCCTTTGGGGAGGGAGGGCGGTTAACAGAGACCATCTATTATTGGTCTAAGGGGCCGCCCTGACCCTAAATAGTGAAAGCCTCCTATTAATCATAAGACATGATAACGCCTGAAGTCTTTAATTGGTTTAGGCCTACCCCCCCCTCAGAATGTAAATGCTTAAAAATCTGAGCTCAGTTATTTCAGGTTTTCACTGTGTCAAAAGTCTGAGTTCTCCCAGAGTCCAGTCTGGTCTTCCTGAGGTCTGAACTGCCCTCTGGAAGTGTCTGCCTTCTTTCATGAAGGGTCCATGTATATCCACCTCTGTCAAATGCAGGGTAGCCATTTCTCTGCTTAAAGTGTTACAACTCAGTTTCTCAGATTAGGCACTAATCTTTGTCATTCTCATCTTTTGCAACATTAGATTTACTGACCTAGTTTCCTGGGAAGGCATTAGCAGATTGTTACAAATGATCCTGTTTTCTTTTATAACTAGTAGAGAAATTATTTCCATGAGCAATATGAAAGACTGGATGCAGATCACTGTATGATTTTAAAATGCAACAACTGTAATAATTTCAGTAATGTAACTCTATGTACATCCACCTATTTTACTTAACTATATTCAGATTCACATCTCATGACTAGATGTTTTTCATACATGTCTATCATGTTCACAAATCTGTTTAGACACATGGTAGTTATATGCCAGAAAGAAAAATAGGAAGGATAAGACAAGGGAAGTGCTGGGGCTTTCTGAATAGAAAAATTAATAAAATTATATAATGTGTAAAATTGAAAGCCAAAATTCCTTTTTAAATATATCTGGGATTTTGAAAAATATATTGTTCTTTCTGATCTTTTCAGTTTAAAGGAGGGACATAGTATGTCCTCATCTATCTCATCATGTTCAGGAATTCCTAGTGTATATTACTGGTTTGTATGTATAAGAAAACAGAGCATAAGTAAACAAAGGAGAAAAATAAATCAGAATTAAGATATTTAATTTCTACTTCAGTGTAAGAAATATGTTATTGGAAGCTACTCAACCTTGCAAAAATACTGTGTTAATGTGTTCAGAGTTAGCAAAGAACAAATGTACAGGTCATGTCAAACTACATTAACTTGTTTGTTATGAGCTAAATGAATGACAATAAAAGCTTTAGAACCTTTAACGCTTGATCAGCTTTTCATCTAATTTCTTTCTTACTTTTCAATTTGGTAGAATGACAGCCTAGCTCATTACCTTCTTCCTCATCACCTTGTGAAGCAAGAGCGAGCTGTGTAATAAAGGTCAAACAAACCAGGAACTGTGGACATTAGGTCGGAGTGTAGATTTATTTGACAAATTCACAAAATAATTCTACAGTGAACTTTCAGTTGGCAAAGTTGAAGAAAAAAAAAAGTGTTTACTCTCAATCCTACAAAATCTCATATGTGACTATCTTCAAGAATTAGCACTAGAGTAGTGGGTTTTTGAAGACCCTGTACTACTAGCAGTATATTTAAATGAGTAGAAAGTGGGCTGGGTAGGCTGCACCTCTGGGTCCTAATTTCAGAAATGTGCTTTCATTGTATCTGTCACACAACCTCTTAAACTGGTGCTGATGGTTCATATAAAATTTTGCAATAGTGGGTTTTAATTATCCTTTTTACATTATTATTCTTTTCAGATTTAGCCTTATTGGATTGTATTCTTTTGTGGGGGAGTCTGTGTGTGTGTCACAGCTGGATACTGCCCATGGAAGGACCATTTAAGTTAATAGTGAATGTTGGCATGAACAAAGTTACCTAGCGGCAATGTTCTGCACCATGATATTGCTGATTTCATCTTAGCCCAGGCTTGTCATGTTACTGCTGCAGGAGCAGTAGTATGGGTTTATAGAAGCTTCATTCTCCATTGCTGCTTCAACAGTACCTTTAATATAGCCTCAGAATTTCATGTGGGTCTTCATGACTCTTTCATCCCCTTTCCAACTAAGTTGCTTTGTCAACCCCTACCTTCTTTTTTTCTTTTTTTTCCCTTTTTTTTTTTTAATTTTTTATTTTGTTTTTTTTTTTTTTGTTTGCTTTGTTTTGTTTTTTGTTTGTTTTGTTTTGCTTTAGTTTGTTTTGGTTTTATTTTTGTGTGGTTTTTGGTTTGGGTGTTTTCTGGTTGTTGGTTGGTTGGTTGGTTGGTTTTGTATGAAATACACAGCCTCTGCTATGCTTGACTGTCCCATTTCACAACTGAATTTATGCATGTTGGAGATTCACCAACTCTATCTGTGAAAACAAATCTCACAGTCAGTTTGCAGTTACCACAACAAAAAAACTTCCACCTGCCAGATACTCCCAGTCTTCTTGCTATCTGTAGTGCTGCTAAATTAAACTACTGAGTAAGGAATTCACTTAGTAAAACATTGTCAGTAAAGAACTGTGTTAACCCATCACAGAATGTTAGGTGTTGGAAGAGACCACCCCAACAAAACATTTTGAATGTTGTTGTAATCAAGAACTTTCCAGTCAGGTGAACCTTTTAAGGGTTGTCTATTCAACAAGTTTTAACCTCTATTACTCCTAACTTTATTTGTGTAACTGAATATTAATAATATCCTAATGTTATGTTAATTAGATCAGCACAGTACATTCCAAAACAGTACAGCTCCTTTCAGGAGAGGTCCCTGTACAAGTGTTATGCAAAGGATATCACAACTCATTTGACAAAGCACAGTACTTCAGCTTTGTCTGTACTGGAGTATTGAACATCTCTAACTGTTACAGCATGATGAGGATGCTAAATTCTCTCCTATTACTGGAGTTCAGGAAATTTATAAAGGTGGAATTCCATTGGGTGGAATTCAGGTAGACAGCCATGGCACACTGTGAAGAACCCATCCATACGGAGGTTCTTCTTCTCTGTGATGTGGCTCCTCATATCTGGTTAGAGAAACAAACAAAATTATACATCTTGTTTTGCCAGCTAGGAATGTTAATGCTTTCTTCTGTCTTCTTTGTTATATAACATGGGGATTTTATTCTGGAAAGTTACAATGTCAATATGCAGGATCTTTCTTGCGTGATCGAGTATGCCATTAGCAAGTTTGCGGACAACACCAAGTTGAGTGGTGCTGTAGATACACCATAGGGAGGGGATTTCATCCAGAGAGACCTGGACAAGCTGGAGAGGTGGGCCCAGGTGAACCTCATGAGGTTCAGCAAGAGCAAGTGCAGGGTCCTACACCTGGGCTGGAACAATCCTCACTATGAATACAAGCTTGAGGAAGATGCAGTAGAGAGCAGCCCTGCAGAAAAGGGCTTGGGGGTGCTGGTAGACGAGAAGCTGGACATGAGCAGACAGTGTGTGCTTGCAGCCCAGAAGCCCAGTCGCATCCTGGGCTGCATCAAAAGAAGTGTGGCCAGCAGATTGAGAGAGGTGATT
Organism: Megaceryle maxima; assembly: GCA_024605025.1. Lineage (NCBI taxonomy): Eukaryota > Metazoa > Chordata > Aves > Coraciiformes > Cerylidae > Megaceryle > Megaceryle maxima. Next base: position 3,488 of record JANHGN010015703.1, read on the forward strand.
CTACCACTCTACTCTGCTCTGGTCAGACCTTACCTGGACTACTGCGTCCATCTCTGGAGCCCTCAGCACAGGAAGGACATGGACCTGATGGAGAGAGTCCAGGGGAGGGCCACAAAGATGCTTAAGGGGGCTGGAGCACCTCTTCTGTAAGGACGGGCTGAGGGAGCTGGGATTGTTCAGCCTGGAGAAGAGAAGGCTCAGGGGAGACCTAAGAGCCACCTTCCAATACCTGAAAGGAGCTTACAAAGGCCTGTAGTGAAAGGAAGAGGGTTAATGGTTTTAAATTAGAAAGGAGTGGATTTAGATTAGAAATAAGGAGGAAGTTCTTTACCAGGAGAGTGGTGGGGCACTGGAACAGGTTGCCCAGGGAGGTGGTTGAGGTCCCATTCCTGGAGACATTCAAGGTGGGGCTTGAAGAGTCTCTGAGCAACCTGCTCTAATTGAGAATGTCCCTGCTCTCAGTATGGGGATTGGACTAGATGATGTCTAGAGGTCCCTTTCAAGCCAGACTTTTCTATGTTTCTTAGCTTATCCTGATTGTTGAATTATATTATATGGTGCTTCAGGTTTGCAGTTTACAAAATAAAGTGTCATCACTGGTATTGATGATTGCCATGTCAAATGAAAAACAAAACAAGATGCTTATATTTGCTGTAATATTTATAAAAATCTTCAAATCATAGAAAAGATTTTCTTGGCTGTGACAGATTGTGACCTTTCCTATTAATTGTGAGCATACAGGCACAGCTGGATTTTTATTGGCAGGTGAAATCCTGAAAAACTTTCTGGCTTGGCAGAAAAGAATAAGGTAAATAGTGTCTACATTGTCTGCTCCTCTGCTCTTCCTACACATGAAATCTTTGGCAACAGTAGATCCTTTTCCAGAAGGATTTTTTTTAAGCAACTGTGTAGTGTTGTATATCCCTGTCCTAAAGGAAAACATTGTAAAAAGCTTTGAAAAGATCCACTGATGAGAGATGATAGTAGTAAACTGTGGAGACTGGTGATAAAAGAAAATGAAGAAGATAATAAAGACGGACTGCCCACATCATTTGTAATACATGAATAGCTGACTTCTGGGTCTGTATAGAGTGTTTTGTCAGGGATATACCCTTGAAATTCAAGGAATTGTTCATAATGCATATTGATATGTCACCAAGAATATGATGCTTCAAAATAATGAGATCAATAATTCATAAACTGTAGAACATGTTATTTTGAGAAATAAGGAGTTTGCATCCTAGCCAAGTAGTCCGAAGAATTGTTTTACAAGTTTGCATAGAGCAGACATTCAAAATTGACAAAAGATTATGGGGATTAATAAAAGAGGTTTCTGGAAAATGTGTTTAAAAAAAATCTGTCATGTATACTGTTCATGGGTGATGAATGGTCTATAGAAAGTAGTAACTCTGACATAAGGAATATAAGGTCAATGACCACATCAAGAATATGAGAATTTTACAAGATTTTTTCTTTGTATGAATTATGATGCCTAAGTGTTATATCATTGTAGCAAATCACATCATGAAAATTGTACCTTAGTGATCCTCAGCCTAGATACAGATATTTTCATCTACATTGAAAGAAGGGTTGGGAAAGAAATTCCTGGAAAATAAAGAAGTCAAAAGAACAAGAAGGAAGACATCACAGCAATAGATTTTTATTTTTTTTTAGAAGAGTAAGAAAGAAACAATTACAATAATAAAAAAGTAAAGTCTCCTTCTCTGAAGGCTTTCAAAACCTGCCTGGATGCATTCCTGTATGACCTACTGTAGGTGATCCTGCTCTGGCAGGAGGGTTGTACTAGATGATCTTTTGAGGTCCCTTTCAACCCTAACATTCTGTGATTCTGTGAATAGGAAGGTCATAGAAAGATTAGAGAGCCTTCACAGCAACAGGAAACCTCAGGTACTGCAAAACTAAATTTCTGGAAAATATCGGAAAAATTCCAAGCTATTAATTATTATGTTTCCATTTCCAGCTCATTTCCCAAACATGCAATGAAATGTGTAACAATTTGCTATAAGAAAACCATTTTTTGGAGGTAGGAAGAGAGAAAAAGTCATTCCAGATTGACAATGTTTACCATGAGACACTGAGGTGACACATGACCTAGGGACCCTTCACATGAACAGATAACAAATTCACAACATCAATAAACATTTTATTACAGATCAGTTTCTTTGACTTAAGTAGTTTTAATCTCAGGAGTTTAACTATTTTGGAAGCTTGTATTTTCAAGTTCCAGGGAAAAGTTGAAGCTTATTTGTAACAGAAGGGGGCATAGTCCACAGTTTCTGCTTAATTTATTTTATTTAAATACTAGCACATCCATCAATAATGTTTAGGAAACACTGATGCAGAGAGTGAACCATGTGAAGGAGAAGAAGGTGAATGGGAACAACTAGGATAGATTTATCATGGGTAAACCTGATTGTCTATCATGAAATGACTGGATCAGCAGGACAGAAGAATATAGTGAATATTGTCAACTTTGTCTTTAGCAAAGATTTTGACACGACTTATGACAATATCTTTGTATAGGATGTTATAATCCAGATTTAGCTGGAATGTTATAATCTAGATGGCTGGACTAATAGATCGGTGAAAAACTGTCTGGATTATCTATCCAACTGCTGCTGGCTGGATAGTGGTTAAATGTGGATATTCTACCTGTAGGCCAGTTTCAGGTGTCTCAGGAGTTTATCCTGGGCTCTCCCTTGCTTCATATCTTTACTAGTAGTCTGGAAGAAGACAGGGAGTGGACTCTTACCAATTTTGGGAGGGGCAACTAGTCAACATGCTTTGAGACCATGGCTATTATTCAGAGTGATCTTGACAGGCTGGAGGGACATGGTAAAAGGAATTTCATGACAGTCAAGGACAGTTGCAAAGTTCTGCATGTGGAAAAGCCTAGCCCCCTGCAGTGATTCAGGCTGGGGTTGGAGGGGCAGGGGAGCCCAAGGGGTGGCAGGAACCAAGTTGAATGTGAGCCCATAGCATGCCTTTGTTGTGATAAAGATGGACAGTATTATGGAAATCCCAGCTTAGGAACTGCAGCACAGACAGTAGATAGGGAAAGTGACTGTTCCTTTTTTTCTCAGCACTCATTAGACCACATTTTGAAATATTGCATCTGGTTTTGGACTGTCTAGACTCAGGTTATTCAGCCACTTAAAAATGGCATTCAGTGCAACCTTCAATGTCTTTGGATGACTCCACCAGTGTTTTCTATTAAGTAGGATCTCAATGGCACTGTGTACCTAAGAGTAGGTAGCTGAGGGGACCATTTGATATTCACTGGCTATAACAGTTTAGACACTTAGCTACCACATAGACACTATGCTTAGATGTCTTAATCAGGGACTGAGTCCCATTTTAGATGCATTATGAATAGGAGGCATCAGACTGGAAGTTTCAAAGGCTGAAGAACATAAAGACGACAGACAAAACCCATGTTCACATTGTGGAAGCAGTCAAATACAGGGTGGGGGTGTATGTGTGTGTGAAAACTCCTCATGAGAAGCCTACACTTAAATATCAGCCCACTTGGTCTTATTTCTTTTGAGTAAAATTTGGATGAGTTTGCCAATATGGACTGTGACACTGACAGGATTGAAATTTAGCCTGGATTTGTTTAATAGGTTTGTGATTATGTAGAAGAGGAGGTGGTTAGCAGTATGCAAATGATACTAAACTGCAATAAAGTAAGAAGATCAATGTTATTTGAGAAAGATAACCTGGAGAGGTAAAACAAATGAGTAAGTTAATATTAAGGTTCATCTGGTAAAACAGGTGTGATTTTTGTTCTGAGAAAATACTCAAAAATACATTAACGTAATTACTTCTTTGTGGGAGTAATTATAGATGACTCCTAATGGGCACACTGACACAGTGTTAAAATGAACATATGAAAGTTAAAAGCATCCTTTTCAATGCTGATAAGTATATGCAAAAGCACATAGTGACAGGGAGATAGTGTATAGGAAGATAATTATGATTTATAAGAACATGGAATATCATTGTTAATTGCATATTACATATTGCTGAAAGATAATTAGTCCAGTGAGAAAATTTTAATATGGAATAGATATGCTGGAAGAATTATGTCAAAAGTAGAGAACAAAGATATGATGCTCTCTGCCTTAATCCCATTAATTTTTTGAGGATCAGCAGATATGGACAGATGTTTTTCAAAAGCTCCTCTAAGAAACTCAGCCTAAATATATTTTGGGTATTTAAGTAAAGTCAGAAGAGACATACTTGTAATCTGACATCCAGGACAGAGAAAAGATGGTTGATATCCACAAGTATAAAGAACTACTAGAGGATAAAGTTAAAGAAAGAAATGTTTACTATGAAAAAGAAATTATATTTCTAGTTAGTGCTTTCTGGTATGTGGAAGAGAAGGCAAATTTTTAATTCTGCATCATATTAAACATTTAAAATATAATTCTGGTAGAAAAAAATATAAATATTGCTGTAGCAATACAATGTCTTAAATACTGTAATAGACCTTTCCTATCTGTAACCTTATGTTCCTATGACGCACTGCTATTTTAGGAATAGCATTTTAGTTGTATTCATTACACAGTTATTTGTAAAAGTGAATTAAAAGGTTTCTAACTATATAAATGTGATAGTATCAGATTGCATCTTCAGTTACAATATCACTAACTGAAATGTGTCCGTATTCCAATACATATTGCACTGTATTGTATCAACAAAATATTGATATCACTTACTTTGTGGAAACATTAAAATGAAAGCAAATTTCTTTGTTTTTATTTTCCTTTGAAATAAAACTCTACCAACTACATTAGATGCAAGCAACTCTGATGAGACAGAATTGTGACAAATAATACTAGCCAGGCAACCAAGTAATATTTTCAGTTACTTTCTATCATTAACAAAGGGCATAAGGCATTACAGGTAAGTCATTTGTTGCTCAGCTGTACCACTGCTGAGGGCAACATAGAAACTCAACAAGCAATTTTCAGCCAAGTTGGAAATGTTTTGGAAGGGTCCATGGTGTGTGTCCCACAGCTCAAACATCCAATTTTACAAAGGATATTGAGCAAAAAGCTCTGTGTCTCAGAAAAGTAAGCAGCTCCTCCTACAGCATACTGATTCATAGAGTCAAAGGGAAAAAGGGAACCACAGTTTCCATCCAGTCTGATCATCTGTATACTGTGGGTTGTCAGGCATGTCTTAGTTCTTCCTAGAAATCAAGTAATTCTGAAAAATGTGTAATGTCTGAACTTTGTAAAAAGATACAACAATGCAATGATCAAAATCTGCTCTATCTCAGAATAAACAAGAATCCATCAACTGGAAGTTATTTATTTTCCCTTGTAAGTTTTCCAGATAAAGTAAGCATTGTGAATGTTCATGTCTATGTCAAATCAGCAAAAAGGACAAAGGATTAAATACCTTATCAGGTAGAAAAACTGACATTTCTAGACAAAAAGTCAGGTTTGGTTTGGTTTGTGTTTTTCCTGAGGAAATAATATTTCCATGCTCTGTCTGGAAAGCAGAGTTTTGTAACAGGAGAGAAAGCTTTGGTGCTGCTGTCAACTCTGATGAAGTAAAATAAGGCAATTCACCTTCAAAGCCAAGAGGGAGATGAATAGGTAGTGATAGCAAGGATAAATGAGAAGCCATGCAGTCATATAAACACTTGTCCTAAGAGGCCTGACAGAAGCCATTAGGATTCACCCCATAGATCTCATTTTCACACTAGCAGGGTGAGTGAGCATGAAAGGCTCATGTAATAAGCTATTGATGCAGCCTCCAGCCATGGTCTTCACCAGCATCGTATTGTATGTTATGGATTACCATTGTGATGGCTCTCATGTGAATTCCAATAAAATGTATCATGGAAAATAACTCAGGGCAGGGGCGGGTGCACCTGTTCTCTATATTAATCTCATATATTCCCAGTCTACTGTCAAGGATACCCCACAGCAATAACTAATTGACAAATTAGGTCATTTGTTATTACTTCTCCTCAATTTTACATCACGAATCTCTATCAATATTGCAAGAAAATGCACAGGGATATGCATTTTGGAGGCCAAAATGCAGTCAGTCATGCTAAATCAGCAGAAAACTTGACTGTTTGCTCTTTATAAATATTCTAGTTGATTAGCTTGGCCTTCCCATGGCAGTGAGGGTTTTAAGTAGCAATCCTCTTATTTGGCAAGACAGGAATCCAGAAAGATGAAGCAAAACTCCACAGAATCAGGTTATAGTAGGGAAAAGATCTTAGCACCAGCAACATCCTACCTGGACATTCTTTTTTGTAAATTTTTTTTTTTTCTTCATACTGTCAGGCTTATTTAATGAAAAAAAAGCCACAAGGGAATTTCAGACTTTGATTTTATTTCACTTAGCACAATAACTATACTTCTCATACTATAATTACTCTGAGGTCCATTTCATCAAAGGTTTGGCACACCACAGCTTTTGCACACATGAGAGATACTTTTGTAATTTGGTTAACAGTAAGACACTGTCCTGGAAGCCACACTAAACACTAATGCAATGGCAGTTATTGACCAAGCAGTGTGGGGTAAGTTGCAATGGAGAGATGAAATGCAAGAAGTCATACATTTGTAAGAGTTTCCCTCCAAATGCCTCAACTCAAAGAGATTGTTGCTGCATGATTGGCCTCAATGCTTTCTTTCTACTTCTGTTTCTCCAAAGCCTTGAGTCCTAAGCAGTGTTTCTTCTTCCAGGACATTTGAACAAAATGTTACTGGAACTGGATTAAAAGAAGCAGAGAACTGAGATCTAACCCTAAAGCAGTTACACTAGAAGAAAAGAAGCACACCAGGATTAATGGAGCCACAGGCTCTGCTGAACAACTTGAACAGTGTCTTCTAGGATAATATCCTTACTGTTGCTCTGCATATATTTCAGGTTTTTAGATCTACCACTCAGGCTTATGCAAAGACACACCAAAATTAGTCGGCTTCAAGGGTATCCTCTGAGTTTTTCTCTGCAAGTTTGTGAGGTATTTATTTACTTCAAAGCTGAGGTTGTGAGCTGCAGTGGTAAAAAACATTTCACCAGAACTTCCAATGTTCTTTGACAAAAATTGCTACATCAGTAAAAAACATCTTCAGACATCAATGCATTCCTTTTTTTAACAAAAAAAAAAAAAAAGTCTTCTTTCAAGTAAGGATTTTTTGACTGGCAAGTAAAATGACAGCATCTCAGTCACAAAATTGCCAGACATATGGACTCAAGTCCTTCTTGCCAGTGAGGCAGAACCTCTCTAAAACTACCAAGCTAAAGGCAACAGCACATTCTTTTGATAATTCTTAATGTTAGTCCAACATATAACAAATAATAATAATAATAGTAATAATAATTAGTGAGTTATATTGCAAGTAGAATTTTAGCTGGCTTGTTTGGTAACATAGCCTCTTCACATAGGGTAATGATGACTCTCCACTCAGCCTGCCAACTCAGTGTTTTGTCCACAGTACACCAGTGCATACCAATAGCCCCATTATTGAAAATATATAGATGTCTTTTCACAGCTGAATTCAAGATAACATACATAAATGTGCACTGTCAAACTAATAGAAAAGTTATGCATTGAAACTGTGAATAAGGTGATGAGCAGACTGTTTTTTCCTTGTTTGTCCTGCTTTTTATTCCACTATTTTTTTTTCAGATTTTTTTTTTTAACATTAGGAAATTATACAGTTAGGTTTCACTTTGATTCTTTTAAATTTCAGAGTTTAAAAGTACTTTCCCACACAATTATTCTTTCTGAAGGCTTTAAACTGACAATATTTTTTTCATTGTGAGACACAGACATTGACATAACGGATCAATTTTCAGCCTTTTTTGCAATTGGAAATGATGCATACGCAGAATAAATTTAAGAGGTCTAAATATCCTCTCTGTTACACAAGTTTATAGAAGTGTAAAAAAAAAAAAACTTCAGTGAAGACAGTGAAGTTGTATTTCTCCAATAGCAAAATAAATGTATCAAGATATTTGCTCTCAGATACTGGAAACTTGATAAGAACACTCTCTTTCTGCTTAGTGATTCTTTTTTTCATATATTGAAGATATTGTTTATTTCTGTACCACTTGAACTATGCAACAGGTCGTGAAAAATGGAGTATACAACCAGTTCTGCTTTTGTACCAAGTGATATATTTCTTTAGTCAAATCTATTTGCAGAATCAACCAGATATAATTGGGTGAGTTTTTAAAGCAAGCTATCAGCTGTTTCACAATTTTCACACTTCAGTTTCTTGAAAATCACACCTGCAGGATAAAAAGGCTATGAGATTCAGATACCTATAACTGATCCAATTTCTTTCAGGAAGCATTTAAGGACATTGCAAGGTCATGTAGAAAGAGTATTAGAGATGCAAAGAGTATTAGAGATGCAAAGAGAATTAGAGATGCAAAGGCACAGTTGGAAGTTAAGCTGGCCAATTCTGTCAAGGATAATAAAAAGTATTTATATAAATGTGTATAAAAAATGTTTTTTATAAAAAGTGTTTTTATAAAGGCTTCTTCAAATACATAAGTGGTAAGAGGAAGAATAGGGAAAGTGTGGGGCCACTGCTGAATGAGGCAGCAGCCCT
>JANHGN010015704.1:0-26374 GCA_024605025.1 Megaceryle maxima
TAATAGATAAATAGTTATTAAAAGTGGGCTTAAGCCATAAAAAAATATTTTGGCTAATTTGCCATGTTTTCAGATAAACTGTATAGCTATTTATTCATAAGCCAGCCTTCCATGAATCCAATTCTACACCAAGGGGAAAGGGAAGATGTGTTTATTTCCAGATATCTTACCCACATCCACATTCAGCTGTTGGAAATTTAACATTTCTTGAAACTATCTAGTTCATTCAATGCAAAGTTTCATTTATTTCTCAACATCTGGAATCCTGTAAATTCAAATATTTTAAAAAGTCCTATTTATCTCTGCTTTAATAAAAATGTAAAATTGACTGGTACCTTCTCTAGGAAATAGAATAAAATAAAATTTACACTTAGCTATTGAAGAAAATCCACAACAGTTTTGAAACTATGGATTAGGCAGATTAATTTGTTCATCATGTGTAAACCTGTTGGCTGTATGTAAATAATATGGAGAGGGGAAACAAGAATAATAAAATATTTTACTCTTATTGCAAATAAGTAATTGAGCACAGACACTACAAGATATTTAAACATCCATACCCCAGAAGTTGTCAATGGGGAAAGCTAACAAATTAGATGCCAAACTGTCTCGAATCTGTGCCTCATTCAGAAAAAAAGAAAAAGAAAAAAATCTATAGAACACATAGTAGCTATTCATAATAAAAAAATACTATATTGCATGCTGATAAATTCTTTCCAAATAATGAATAAAAGCCAGACTTACAATTACATCTGCATTTTAGAACAATTTTTTTTTCCCCAGCTCCTAATTTACTAACTCAGAGCAGCCACACCAAGAATTCTTTTCATGTAAATTGTGCGGTGAAACCCATAAAACACTGTCTTTAAATGCTGGCCTTCAAGTTAATGAAAGCATCAATATTCTTCTACAATTTTATTGTATTCACTTTTGTCACAGCTTACTTAAAACTTCCAAAAAAAGTTGCAAAAAAGTGATAGCATGATACACTATATTTCCATATGTTGTGGATTTAGTTATTTTCCTGAAATATTTTGCCATATGTGGAATTTGGTTTAAATATCCAGTTTTGTTTACTATAACACTACCGTAGATCTAGTCAGTTTGCTGTCAAAGAATGAACATAAGTTGTCTAATAACTGCAGCTTGAACTTGAATGCCCTCAAGCTGAAAAAAGTACCTTTAAACACTCTTGTACAGTCAGTTGTAAAAGCTGAATATAGAACATCTAAAACCTCAATCATAAAAAATTTTTTTTAGCAGTAAATGACACTATCAAAATCCTATTCATTCACAGGCAGTTATTTACATGCTTCTTAAACAGCCTGTTTCATTGAGAAGGAAAACCAGAATATTAAAACTGCATACATTTTATAAAGACTAAAATTCCTATTTGCCTTTGTGAAAATATGGCTACATGCTGTATGTTCTATTTTTTCTATTATTCAGGTTAACTGAAAACATTCTTCCACTGGGATCAGCTAATAAGGAAATATTCTGTATATTCTCTTCCAGTGGGATACTTATAATGTAAAGGATGATTGATGATAAAGTGCTATTAAGAAAAAAAAAGGAAACAACTTAGAAATTGTCTTAGTTGGGTTTCATTTATCAAATGGACGAAGAAAGCTACTTACTGTGACAAAGCAAGCAGTAAATGTATTGCCATTCAGGAAAAAGAAAAACAAAACATACACTTCATATTTAATTAAAAAAAAAATAATCTAAGTTGGGTAAAACTGGCACAGTATCAAGAGACATAACAACAAAAAGCTTAAAGGCACAATTAGAAGAGAGTGCATGCTACATTAAAATGCTGTTCTTGAAGTATTTAATTTTATTCTAGACCAAACCCCTCTGCATTTGAAATTCCAATGATCAACTTCTGCTTCAGTTCCTTCTTGTTCTTGTAAGGAGGGAGACAAAGCTGGTTGAAGCAGGTATGGGCCACAGGTAACCTAAAACAATTTTAAAAAAACCCACAACAAACAACAAAACACCTTTAATAATAATATAACTGAAGGCCCGAACACTGCCAAGTGCCTACACTTTTTTAGTTAAACTTTACTTAAATAAATTCTCTAAAAGAAAATTTTATCCTTATGCTGTTGGTTTGGGTTCTGTTGAACACAGGCAATGCCAATGTTCGTCATATGCACATCAGGTGAAAATGTTTGCCTGCAACTCCCTCCTTGCCTTTCTTTAAGCTGGAAGCATCTCTGTCCAGCTACCACATCACTTCAAAATCAGTTTTTCTCTAAATACAGAATTTGGGTATAATCAGAATCCACAACATGAAGGAGAAAGGTGGGTCCTGCAGTACATATAGAGACACCTAGATGGATCACAGTTTGCTGTAAGGATGCAGCCTGGTAAAATGCATCCTCAGAGACAGATGCTCAGTGAAGCTGGAAAAAAAACAGTTCACAGATTTTGGTCTTAGCCATACCAATGCTTTCAGTTCAGAATCTCTTCTGAGAGCTGCATTTTAATATATATCACCTGACTGAAACACTGTAAGCTGCTCCTCACCGCAACAGATTAGTTTGATGAGAACTGTTCTTGAATAGCAGAAGCATTTGTTTTTTGATCAGTAACATCCTGCCTCACAGCCACAGGCAAGGAGAAACTACAGGATCTTCTTGGCCCTTATATTCTGAAGTGACATGCAGGACAGCACTGAGGATACAGACTTATCCTACAACTGATTACTTGGAGGATGGGGAGGAGAAAGACAGAGAGCTGAAGCTCAACATCACATTTGGAATTAACCTAATACACTGAAAAATTTCTAAAACTTGTGACCCTTCAAAGTTAAGTTTTAGCATGTGACTCAAAAGCTCCCTAGTTCTGTTTTCATTGAAGCCCTTTGTTTTTTGAATGGCAGCAGATTGGCTTTTAGTCATTAGCAAATGTTCTTGAAATATTTTTCTTGAAATCTTGAAATCCAGATCTGGAAACCCAAACTACCACCTCCTCCCTGCCCTTTCAACAAGCAAGCAAAGATCTGTTAATCAGACTGGAGTCCTGTGCTTCAGAATTTGGGAAATTGGGAAACTGGATATTAATTTGTCAATTCTTATTGATATTAGATTCTTTGATCCTATTGCGTGAGTAATGCAATGCCAGTATGTATGCTCATTCCTGTGCACTCAGTCTGACTGCAGCAATTAACTGGCAAAACACAGACCCACATAATTTTAAAATGTAAACTATTTCAAAATAAATTTTCCCATTTTTAAGAGAAAAAAAATGTACAGGAGAATGAACTTAAACAGAGACTCAACACTGACTGATTTGTCTTCATTTTTCATCAGATCCTCACGTTCCTTTAACATGTTATGGGAACCAGTTATTATCTCATTGAATAAAGTATTAGAAATACCACAGTAATGAGATAAGCCAAAGTTAAAGACAAACCCAAAATTCTGTTTATGCATCTAGTTCAGTTCTCCACAGAAAACCCAACAAGATTTTGACTTGAAAAATATAGTTCCATCAAAGTACTTTGATTACTCAAAATGTTTGAGAAATCTAGGTAAAGCCACTAATTACTGCTTAGCAGCAATTACTGCTTAGCAGTGAGCTTCAGAGTAGTAAGCTTTTCAATACAGCATTCCAAATTCTTTAAACTGACTTTCTCCAATCTTGAGAAGGAAAATACTAGCTGGAAAATATGTGGATTTTTTTATGTCAATTCAATACAAACTAAAACACTACCAGAAACATAAGAACTTGGTGTGAGCCATTTAACTCTCACAATGAAATTACAAGGCTGCTTTGTTCCTATTTCTTCTGAGCAACCTCTGAGACAGCCATACACTACTCGCAAGAGGCCCAAAAGGAATGCTACATCATCTCAGCCATACATGCTAAAATTCTCATTCAGATCATCAAGAAGGAATGCAAGCATTTTCTGCAACTACAGGGGCTGTTAAGCAAGAGACTCAATGAATTCAGAAAAAAATCATGGTGATTCACAGTGTATTTTCATTAGTTTGGCTGTCATAAAATGTTAGGAATGATTAAGCAAATTTGAATTGAAAGCATGTAAGGAATCTCTAGAAATAAAGAATTCCTGGCCTAAAATGTAAACATTGACTGGAGAATCAGATTTTTATTAGATGGTCACCTGCAAAATTTATGCAATCAATAAATGTGTATAACAACATTCTGAAGACAAACTAAAGTAGTCCATGCAATTTCTTCCTTGTGCCTGACTTCGCTCTTCTTTAAAAAGATATTCAAGAGTGATAAGGGCTCCCAGGAAATAATTTAACAAAAATAATGTTAAAAATCCAGAAAAGTACTTACCAGTTAGTGGATGTTTCACTCTTAGAAATTTTGAAATTCAGATCAGCCATTCCTCCCACAGGTACTCTATCACTTCCTGTAGCAAAATGTAGCAGTTTTTTTTGAAGGTCGAGAGAAAATCCAAGTACTACATCCCAAAAGTATCTATGTTCAAGGCAAAGGGAGAAGGAAATGGTGTAAAATGTAATATAATGACAAAACACTATAAGAAGAATAATATAATTGCAAGTACTACATGATGAATGTCACTTATGGAGAATTTAATTCATGTGATATATGGGGCATCAGTAGTATCCTAATAACCAAGGTTAAATAAATTGCTAGAGGCTTGACAGGTACAATGTTTTATGAATTTTGGAATGATGTTTGTCAAATAATGCCCAAACCCACTTTTCTATAAAAACATAAGTGTCCTTAGTATAAAATAGAATTGAAAAAGCTTATTTAGAAGACTGGCTAATAAAAATAAACTCAGATTTCACTATGCAGGACTTGAAGCTGCTCTTTTTAAACTATCTCCATTTCAATCTGATCATAACCTTTTAAAGGTATTCAGCAACACATTATGCCATTAAGGTTCTAACCCTTCTTACTGATAATTTAACAGAGTTTTTGTTGAATTTGGAAATAGGTTTTCAGTCATTCTCAGATTATCCTTAAAGATATTACTCCCAATGGCCTACCATTAGATGATGTTTTTAAACTCAATATTCAGAAAGAAAAAAATTAAGCCTACCGTATAGTAAGATCAGTTTTTTGGTAGCCCTCATATTGGGTACTTCGCTGTAAAGCAGACATATCCAGTTCAGGACTGCCACAGACAAGAATTTCAACTTCTTCTGGACGAAGTAGCTGCCAGAAATTAATGATAAGGGTTTTTTTGTTGTTGGTTTTGTTTTGTTTTTTAATGAGAAGTGATGCTACTAGACTCAGATTAAATTTTTCTTTTGGAATTACAGAAAAATCCAACAAATATAATTCAGAACTATAATTTATAGAAAAAGAATTTTTATAGAAGATGAATTCCTCAGTACTTGGAAGAATCTCTTACTACTGTATGTAGTAAAAAGCAAATTGGAGGATAACATCCTATTTTAGTTTACTTCTTTTGTTCCTCACTCCTTTTTTATTCTTATATTTATTACACTGACTAGATTGTCATCTGGTTAGATTACAAATGGGCCAGGAAGAAAATCAAGTTTGTACATATGGAATTCAGAGGGAGGGTCTTGATCTCAGTTTTGGTTACAGCTTCCATTTCATTTACACTGAAAAGTCCCAGTGTAGGCTGATGAGTAGAAGTTGCTGTCAGAACTTGACTCTTAGTTGTACCCACTGCTGTGCAAAGCAAATACACATACTAATAAACCATGTTTAATGACCGCTAAGCTTACACCTGCAAAACCTACTTATTCATTTACTACATCTTTAAAATGCATTGAAGTATCTCATGGCATTTCAGTGTATTTTCAGTCTCCTTCCAAACTGTCCTTGCAGTTAGTCACATCTCACTTTGTTGCAGGTGCATCATACTTGGCTAATTTCACAGGAATGAAGAAAATGTCATGCAAATTGCAATTGCCTTCTTTCTCTTTTTACTGCACATGGGAAAACGTTAATTACAAAAGGCATTCCAAGAGCCACACAGAACTCAATATGGAAGAATGTCTAATCTCAACCTCACCAAGTGTTCTTCCTTCAAAAAGTAACAGATGTTTTCAGAGGAGTCTCTCGAGAGCACACATAGTTGTTCTGCTGCTCTTAAGTGTAGGGAATACTGAAAATCCTTGTAAGCATTCACCTGAGAGCCTAAGTGTATGTGAATGCACACTGATAAACCTAAGTTACGGAGCTTTACTAATCTGGTTTCAATGAAACACTACAGAGAATAGTTGATTACCTGCTTAATTTCTTCTGCTTATGTTGGATTAATCAACTGCTTTGTTTAATTTAGATATGTCATTGTCACATATTTGAAACAGAAGTGGAGTTTCATTTTATTCTTACCAGCAATGCATATGAAGCACAGACACTATGAAATCCATAATAGAAAGCTGCAAATTGCTTGTAGATTGATTTGTTGAGAAGAAAATCAACATATAGCTGCACATATTCTAAAAAAGAAAACCATTTTATTTTGTTACATCATAATAATTTTAAATAATCATTTGTTGTGCTCTCTCAAATTGTAATGAATTAAGAAAAATGAATGCATTTCCCTTTAGATACTATTAAATTGGCAGGCATACCAGAAAGGACTACAGTAATTTAATTTTCACATTTTGTTAAAGAAAAACTAGGCTTATAAGAAGGAGAAAAAGGACAAACAAATTTGTCAAATACGTGTATTTATTATGTATTGAAATACCTTTCCTATTTTGATTTGTGACTGGAATTTTATCTCCATTTGGCCTTAAATTGTAAGATTTTATAACACCAAATTCTTCCTGAAAAACCTGGAGAAAGAGAGTTAACGTTAGTACTGAAAAATACGCTCATATACTCAGATCCACCTACACTGCCAGGGGACTACACCTTAAAGCCCCATAACAGCACCAGCCCAAAGCCCCAGGACCAGCCTGGTCTTGAAGCAAGCTTTAATGTTCATGCAGTTGTATTCCAAACAGTCAGCAATCATGCAGTAGTAGGACACTCCATTGCAGAAACATTGGTAGAAATTACTGAGCAAGTTTGAGGATCACTTTTAACTTGTGTATTTAGTGACCTGAAAGGTTGAGTAAAAATCCTCTTCGACATTGCCTTCATGGGATAGAAGTTCACTTAGTCCATGGGCTAGTTCCTACAATAGGAGTAAAAACTCTTTAGTAAATCTACAAAATTTAGTACTTTGCAAGGATGTGTCAGCATCATTACTTTGTAAAGAAATTGTCTTGGAAAAAGTTGGATACACAAAATGCGTACACAAAGAAAAACACACTGCTTAATTAATATGTATGTATATATTTTCTTTTTTTTTTTTAATTTCAGCATAAACTGTTACATTTTTCTTTTTACTACCAAAAAAAGTCTAGAATGCTCATATTGGATTTTGGTATTCTAACTTCAATTAGATTAGCAAAAATTCTGCTGTGCTAGAAAACATGGAGAATTTCTGTTTTCAACAGAAGAAAAGGAGACTTTATGAGCCCATGCTGGAAAAAAAAGAGTCTATTTTCAAACAGTGTAATTCAAACATTAAATATAACACAGTTTAAATCAGTAATTTATCCTCTTAAAAATTTAATACTTACAGGCATAATCTGAAACAGGTCATCTAATGTGACATCACAGATGCCTACAAGTGTGTTATGATCACAGGGAACAATGGGAGGACTCAATAATTTCTTGTAACAGCAAGGTGGGAAACGAATATCCAAGGTGATGCTATTATATACAGCAAGTCCCATAAGCTATACATGTCAAATGTTAAGGGCAAACTCCACATATCCTTATTACAGTTAGTATTTTAAATAACTGGGAAAAAATATTTTAAAGTTTTGCTCATCATACTCTAATTCATGCTAAGCAAATAGAAGGAACGGAAATTATTTAAATTTTTTGGACTGACAATTTCAAGTGCAATTTTCTATTACAATTAAGCAGTAAAGTGGTCAAATGATGCACATTTACAGAACACTTGAGAATCTTCATCATAGTTTTCTATACAAGTATTTCTAGAATAGTTCCAAAGTATTCTTATGAAAATAATTTTTAAAGAGAACTCTAAATAGGCATTTTTAAATCCAAAAACTAGAGAGCTCTAATAGCGGCTTTTTTTTTTTTTTTCCTTCTTCTTTTAAATAAGTCTAAAAGCATAAAGTCAAACCTGCACTGGCAGTACAGCTCATCAGCTAGTACATAAGTGTATCTCTTGAAACAAATTTGAAATTGTATCAAAAATTAGAACTCAGTTCACTATTCAGCTTCTCACTAGAATACAATAGTTCAGTTGGAAGAGACCTACAACAATCATGTGGTCCAATTTCAATCAGTAAAATGAGGACATCATCTCATCTTAGCAGAGTTATAAGCATATATTATCATTTTAAAAAAAAAGCCACATACCAGTCAACAAAGGCTTAAGTGAAATATTAATGTATAAAGGCTCATTTCTCTTTACCCAGTGGTACAGTATACAAAATATTACAACTTACACACAAAAATGTTGCTCATTTAATCTTTATTCTAGTGTTTTCTAACTGTAAAGCATACCACATTTCCACATACCACCATTTTTTTCCTATTTTTAGTTCACTTGCTTGAATGACATTCTTTTCATACATTTAAAATGGAACACACTTGTATATACAACATCCGAATGAGCTTTAATCAGTGCCTTATTTCATCCCTGTAGCAACTCATTGAATGGCTGTTCGTTCATTCCAGTCTAATGGACATAAAAGGATACAGCTCCAACCAATCGGAATTCAGAATAGTTATCACACTTAAAGCTGCTGAACCAATGGCAGTGGGAATCCTTGTGGTAGGTGAACATGCCTGCGGAACAGGAACAGTGGCCTTTACAAAGCCTGAGCGTCAATAAAACATTGTACAAAGCCTCATCTTTCTCACATATGCACCCTTCAAAGCGCTCCTAGGTAGTGCCTGTATCTTCATCCAGCCCCAATCTTCCCACCCACAGCAGGAGTCTGCAGGTGCTTGGAAAAGGACCACCAAGGGCAGCACCAAGCCCAAAGCAGGCCCAAGCCCACAGACTGTACAAACCAAAGCACTGAATAGCCCTAAGGACATCTTGTGTGCAATAGCTCACAATATCTGTATTTGAAGATGAAGTTGGGGAAAAATAATATTTCAATGAAAAATCAATCTCCTTTGGAACAATTATAGAATCATAGAATGCCCTAGGTTGGAAGAAAGCTCCAAAAGTCATCTAGTCCAACCACCCAATAAAAAAAGAATCAAAATCCAACTGATGTCTCAGGGACATCTAGTTCTTATGAAAAATTATAGGTAAAGCTCTGCCTTCATGTTTTTTTTAACCTCTACTCACCTGAACAACTAACTTTATCTTTTGAAGTTTAGCTCAAAAAGGTGCTCATCACAAAAGGTTTAGACAGTGCCTTTACCAGAAGCAACAGAACAGTTGCATGTAAGTCAGAGCAAGGTTCACATACTTAATTCTGGCAGTGATGCTGGAACAAAAGAGGTCTCAAATACCATTTATTAATTGTCCACACTAAGATGAAGAAACACACACAGGAGGGCCAACAGCTGAGTTAATTAGGAGTTCTTTAATTTCAGGGGTTAAATCTGCAGGATCAGCTAACATGGATAATGTATTAACAGTGATGTTTCCTGTGTTTTTCTTTCAAGCTTCTGACATACATTACTTGGAATGAAATATTAAAGACAGCAGAGTATACAGTCCCTTTCCAAGGGATGAGAACATTTCTGAACTCCTTCCACATTTGGCTGATAGTCATATCTATGAAAGAGTTTACACTTTAAAGCGAGAAAGCCTGCCAGAGCTGCTGAAAAAAGAAAAAAAAAAAAAAGGAGAGAGAAATTTACTCTTGAATGTTTCCAAAGTCACCAGTTACCAAGCTCTGCTGACACATTCTACTAACAGAACTGTCAAACTTATAGAATGCTTTCTCCAGGATAAATTGTTTCCTATTAAGGTTGTTATCATCCAATACCATCTCTCCCCACAGACACCTTTGAACTAGAGAAAGGGCTATAGGCAAAAAATCTCAATAGATCTTAAGACATATTTATGACTTAAAACTCTGGACCTTTAGAAAGGGTCCTATAAACAACATGGGACCGTGCATTTATGGCATGTGAATGCTTCCAGGCAAAGACAGAAAAGCTTTTGCATTCTACCAATGACTATCAGGTGTATGCTGAAGTCCCTGGAAATCAATGTTTCTAATTAAAGAGTCAGCCTCGGAACACTTTAACCCATTACAACATCAGTAATTTATCAATGCACAGCTGAATAAAGCTGACTCATTTGAGAAATATTGAAGTGGGGAAAAATCCCCACACAGATCTACTTACAGCAATATAGAAGTAGATTGAACTGCTTGTTTATTAGTGCTCATCCATGACTTCTTTTTACTAAAAAAAACCCAATTCAACAATGACAAAAAAACCTCTAAAACAAACAAAAAACCCCAAACAAACAAAACAACATCAAAAAAACCCCAAACCAAACAACAAAGAAACAAAACCAAGCTAAACCAAACCAAACCCAACCCAACAAAACCAACTAAACAAAAACTTCCTTGCTGCCCCTCCTCCATCCCCACCCTTGGGCCTGCAAATATCATTATGGGCTAACCAGGACTACGGTAGAGACAGGTTATTTAATTCATTCTCTCTCACATCTGCCTATACTGTCTCTGCACCTGACTGAAGGACATTTCTATCTTAACAGCATCTTGGACAGATTTAAGAGTACTGGCCACACAGATACCCCAGATAGAATACATGATGGTGAACAACTAACCTCTACCTATACTAGTCTCAGAAATAGTGCTAGAACTTGCAGACACCATCAGTGCAACTATCAGAGCAAACTATTGATACATGGGAGGCCAGAGTTAGCAGTTTGCCAGAACTGAGCACAGAAACAACATCCAATTGTAGCTACTTATGTAAACTAGGAAAACTCCCTAAACTAGCAATATGAAGACAGCTGAGGGCAGTGTAAAAGCAGAAAATGCAGCATGAGAAGAAAGAGGCAAGGATAGCAGGTGATAAATACATTTGGCCTTATCTCCATTTTATTATTTACTAAACCATCTACTTCAGAGGCAGTTCTTTGTCTCTTCCTATACCGGAACAGGAATATTATATTCCAGTTGCAACCAAACAACATATTAAGCTAAAGTGAAGAAACTCATTCTTAAATCCAAATGTAAGAATTCACACATATACTTGTATAAAGTCTAAAATTTCCAAGGGCAGACAAGTGTCAATGTTTCAATGGCTTGCACAGCTTCTGCTTATTCTTAGCTTGCTAGGTCTAGCAATTCACTAACACAGAAAACTCCTATGGGTTTTCTACACAGAAGAAAAATGAAAACAACCCTTTCAAAAGCCTGATTCCATCTGTGTTATAACAGATTTAAATTATCCTTGTCCTACTCCATAAAATAGTTGATGGCCTTCTCCCACCTGTCCAGAGGTAAATCAATATCCTGCCTCTGGACAGAGACAGAAACACTGTCACACCACAGACGTATTAGAGGAAGAACTTAAAGGAAAGTATCTACTGCTAGTCTTTAATCTCTCTGCTTCATATCCAATATGCTCACTAGCCTAGGTATACTAACAGACCATAAACAGAGCCTCTCGTTTCCAAAACAAGGTTTAGCACGATTAAAGTCTTAAAAATCTAAACACTAATTTTAATTCTAAACCTTTTTATTAATCAGAGATTTGTTCACAAGTTTTGCCATACCACTGAAGCAAAAATCTGGCTTTCAGCAATTCTCAAATCTTGTCAAGAGCCAAGCTCTTCAGAGCTCTTCAAGTAATTCTCACTTTCTTCCACCTTCTTCTATACCAAATCTTCTTCTCATTTATATACAATTCTGACTTGCCTGCTTTTGTTTTTACATCAGTTAGTAACTGGTCTTCCTAATAGTGGATTAATTAAGAATTCTGATCTATCGCTGCTCTGATGATTTAAAATTAACAAATTTTCACATTGTACCTAAGAACATTTATGAGGAACTCACCATAATCTGGGTGAAAAATCTGGCGAATCAGAAGAAGAAACCATTCTTTTGTCAGGCCACCCATATCAAGACCAGCTTCCCCTACAAATGTGACTTTCAACTTCTTTTTCAGATCTGCCCTCTTCCTTGCTAGCTATTGCAAAATAGGTAGGGAAGAAGAAAAAGGAGATTTAACATATTATTGCTGCCTCTAGCCATAGAGAATCTATCTCTGTCTGTACTGCTCTTGTTTTGTTTAAACTAATAATTTGCATCATCTCCTAGTCAAAACTATATTAAAACAGTGATTGAATTGCAGAAACGAGTCAATTGTGACTACTTGACATCATCAACTACCATGCACGTGGTGCCACACTCTAGCTTTTAAAAGAAGTTAGGTGATACGCAAACGGACTTTTAATAAACTGCTAGATACAATGAATTGATTCTCTCTGGAGTATTTTGGACCTACAGAATCTTTTACCTACACAGAAGACATTCTTACCAGGAAGAAATGATAGACTGAAAGAAAAAAGAAAAAAATTAGACACCCTTATTTCTAAATATCTGCAAAGGAGGTTGCTAACATTTTCAATATTTGGACACCCATTCTGCTCAGCGTAAGTATAATTTGTTTTGTAGAACAGTTTTTTAGACAATGGTAATAAGCACTTTTCATTCCTTTGTTCTAAGAGACAGCATTTCATCCAGGTATGCAAAAGACCTGCAAAAAATTAGGTTACAGCCTTTCACAATGATCAATGATCTTTCAGATGTTCCTATACAATTTTTATTTAAATCATTATTACTCACCAGCTCCAGAGTAAGTGTTTAAACCAGTGAGGAAAATGCATGGGCTAAAATAATTTCCAAGTTGTTAGTTAGCTGCTCAACTAAATTCCTGTTGCACAAATTCTATAACAATGGGTATTATTTGACACCTACTATTTATTAAAGTGATTTTCCTTTGTAAATTATTTTTTTAAATTTTAAATACAAATAAGACTTCTGTCCTCCACCTTCCATTCCCCATGTTTGAGAATAAGGAATTTAAGGAAACATCAGAAATAAACAGCAGAATATTTTGGCTAGGAGAACTTCTGAAGTTGCTCTTGGTTATTTTAGCATGGTAAAAAGCCACCTACAATGCCTGAGAGAAAACAGTATTACCACACATATTTCTTCCATCTTAGGAGAAAAGACCAAAATAGAGAGACTTTAATCTAGGAAAAAAAAAAAGTTTAAATTTATGTTTTGGTCTTGTTTTCACCACTTGGACTTATTTTTCAATACTATCAGGCTGTTTTTAGTGTTGAGAAAGAGTAGGGAACTAGATTTAATTAAATAATGTTAATTAGCAAGGTTCAGTGGATACTGAAGAATTGTCTACTTTAATGGACACAATTGTTTCATTTCTAAAAATGGAAAAAAATACATTCATGAATGTGAGGAATGAGGTAATAGCAAGGTAAGAACTTCAGAAAAGAAAGCCTATAATAATTCTTATAGGACAGAGAAGTTGCTGAAGGAAAAGAATAAAAATATTCCAAGAGTTATAACAGAACAAACTCATTAGTGATTAGTCACTTACTATTCATGCTCCTATCATGCAACCAAGTCCTACATAACCTGATAATTATGCACTGTATTCTTAAGACAAAAAATGCTAACACAAATCTGAACCTCGTGGCACACAAACATGTATGTTTACATTAGGCTTAGCTATGGAGCAGTATGAGGAATGAAAATAGAAAATAAAGTTCAGAATGTCTAACCCAGTCTATTCTGCAGCACTGCTACTGTCTCAGTAATCCAGTTATTTTTATTTATTACTATACAGTATTATTCCCAATCTCTTAGTGCAGAAAGATTTAAATATGATTTAAACTGAAATATAAGTGCAAGAGCTATTCTGCAGCAGCATACCATTTAATTACATTTTTAATTACCTCATCAAGTGAATCACTAACAAGGTGCGTCCTCCTCACTTTCACATTTAGGAAGAGCATATTCATGTCAGGTTTCTGTCTGCGAGAGACTTTATCCACAAGGCTTTGCTATTTGAATGAAAAAGAAACATCACATTTGGGGTATATTTTTTAAAAAAACAAAGTGCCATACTTGTTAAATGTAAAAAGTCCTTAGTATCTTGCATTAAAGACTTCACCCTAATATGACAGCTGCTTCAATATCTTCTGAGAGATTGAGAGCAATTCCTTTTCTACTGCAGATAGCATTTATACCACATTCAAACTAACTTACAAGGAAGTTTAACAAGAAGGCAGCAATTGTGCAGCAACCTTTTAAACTCCCCAAACAGTTAAAAACATACCCATAAGATTAGAGACTGGCGTGTGCTTTACTTAGCTATTCACAAGACACATCCAGCAAGCCAGGAATGGACAGGTGGTGGTGCTGCCAAATTGAGCACCGAGGAAACCGGTATAACCTAGCACCAGAAAAGAACTACCACAGAAGGAGGTAGACAATGCCTCTTTCAAAACAGAAGAGACTGCCTAGAAGCAGTACCTCTTCTGTGACTTGTGACCATACAGTTGCATCTTGGTCTTCCATGACAACATATCTTCACAGAATAAAATAGGAAACAGTCCAAAATTCTCATGGAATTTCTCTTCCTAAATTATCTTGTTAATTTAAAATGCTAGCACATTATGCTGGTTTCTCAAAAAAAGAAAAAAATAAAACAAAACCCACTAAAATTACAGTATTTCTTTCTCCACAACATCCTGAAACTAAGCACATTAAAATGAAAAATACTGAGATAATCAAGCTTGGACATTTGTAGACTAGTAATAGTAAAATCACTCAAGTTCTTTTCCAGGGTAGTCAAAAACACTACAAGTTGTAATGAAAGACAGTTTGTCATTCCAATCTAACAAAACCTTATAAAACACCAATGGATGAGACACAAACATTTATCACTAAATGACTTACCCGTGCAATACTTATCATCTGTTGTTCTGAGTCCCTTTGAATAATAACTTTTTTTGCCGCTATAGAAATAATAAACGGGTACTGACAAAAAGAAAACCTAATAAAAAGAGAAGATAAAATATTTCCCTTTTAGCATCTAGCACATTATTTTCTCCTTACAAATACCAGAGTGACTCTTTGCATTATCATTCAGTAACTACCTTCCCTCCACAGAATAATTTGCAAACAGCTGCCTTTTTTTTTGCATTGTATACATAGACACAGTTCAGCAGAACTGTTATTTGCAAATACTACTAGAAATTGTAATTAGTAATACTACTTACCTGCAATAAAATTATTTTTTATTGTTTATAATTATCAACAGACCTAATAAAAACCAGTCATTACCTGCTATTAATAATAGATTTTAACTGGTTATATATACACACATAAAGGGTATGTATACCTTATATACACACACTGTATGTACCCTATATGTGCAAGATAGATATACATAATGTAGATACGGTGGATGTGAAATACTATTTAGCAAGATAGGAGTAGTTATTCCTCTTACCTGTGAGAATTTCCGTAACATTGCCAGTTATGATATTCTTCCATAAGATCAATATGATCAAGTGTAGAATTATAGAAATCCGTATAAGAAATAATAGGAGGACTGATCAGACTATTTGCTGCATCTGCAAATAAAACAAAAGTATTTTAAAATGCTTCCTGAATTTGGCACATGTGTTTTCCAGGCATCCTGATCACCAGTGGCCTCAGAAACTTTAAGCCAACTCAGCTACTATTAACTGTGTCTCAGTCTTGGCTAAAGAATTACATCCACAACCTAACACTCCTAGAACATCATACTGACATCATTTGCTGTAGCAAATAGCAAAGCTCTAGTTTAGCCCACTGACAATAAGAGTGCCTCCATTTTACTCTAGTCCATCTAATGACATAAAGTAAGTTAAGGTTTCAGGAATAAAGAATGCTATGTTCTGCTGAGGTCAATGAAAAACCAGTTTGATAGATGGATTTCTTAAACATCTTCATTTAATTTCAAACATCACTGTGGATATAACATCTACATGCTTTTCAGCTAACAATTACCCTTTGTTTGCAAAAGGCATGAAAAGGGAGAAGCACAAAACATAGTATGCAATGGTATGTCCATTTCCTCAAGTTACTACTATGCCATCTAGAATCTTCAGCACAAAAATTAAGTACTTGACCAAACAGATTCACATTTCAGCTACTGATATCATTATGTAACATTCATATCATGTCAGACAGTTTTGTTTATGTGTCTTCCATCTCCACAGTAAATGCTCTAATCACTGAGCTATTTGGTATCAGTGGAGCAGAAGGTTTGCATTTGCAGTGGTGAAAAATGGCTCTGCTCTATGTTGAACTGGTCAGGGATTTATTTTAAGTTACAGTTTTGGACTTCAGAGGCATATGCATCATCTGACTTCTCTTAGATGCTAAATACTTCTGTGGAAGAAAGCCAGTTACAGAAGAAATTCTGGCAATTACACACTTAGAACAGTTTATTTTATAAATATAAGGAAAACCTTAACCATCAGTTCCTTCTGTGGCTTTTTGTTTGAATGATCCTCAGTTGTTGTTACAGGAAAATGACACACAGCAATTATTCTCTACTGGAATGCAAGTACAAAAACTTGCAAACAGAAGATGTTTTTTGTTGCGTACTACTTTTTGGCATTTTATTGTAGTCCATACTGTGCCACCATCATTGTCAGTCTCCCCCAGAGGAGGAGAGGTATAAACTATCCGCGCTATACATGTGTATATATACACACAAATGTACATTTCTATACATACACATGCATAAGCATACACAGTTCAAGAAAAATACCTACTAAATAATGCCAATACTTTGGTTGCTGATGGAATCCACCAGGTACATTTCACCATAGGTGGAAACTCTTCGGGTTTTGCAGGAAACAGGCGTAAAGAAATAAA
The DNA here is from genome assembly GCA_024605025.1 of Megaceryle maxima. NCBI lineage: Eukaryota > Metazoa > Chordata > Aves > Coraciiformes > Cerylidae > Megaceryle > Megaceryle maxima. The sequence goes on from JANHGN010015704.1 coordinate 16,935, forward strand.
TTGCAGTAACCTGTCCACCAGCTGCTTGAACCTTTTCTGTGAAATCCTAAAACAAACATGCTGCAGTTACTCTCATGGGATCACTGTCCACACTAGAGTTTACAGTATCAGATTTCAATATTATTTAAAAAAAAACCAAACATGCTTTTGTCCTATACATAAAAACAAAATTCCAATTTTGAAGAAGAATGCTTTTAAGCTTTGGCACACATCAATGCTTTTCAGTGCATGCCTAACTATGCTTTTTAATGTTTGTGATCTTAAAAAGAAAAAAAGAAGAAAAAAAAAAAAGAGAGAAAATAGAATCCATACTTGTTCTTGATTTTTAGTAAACAGAAGGAAAACAAAAATACTGAGCTATTTCACTCCACAATCCGAATACTGAGAAATTCTGAATTTTTTACTTTTAGATACCTTGTCCTAATGAATAAAGAATGGAAAGTACTTCACATGTTTATGACAAGTGTACATTTCAAATTATGTTCTCTACCACTTCCAAAATAACACAATACACATTTATGTGTAGATATATTAAAACACCCTTCTGAAGAAAAGCTCTCCTATTTTAATGGTTTAGATTTCTAATACATGTTTTAAGAATAAAACCATCAATATGCCTATTGCATCCTTAACCAAGGCTGTAAGCCTTATTTGTAAACACCAGTTCAAATCAAATCATCTATTACCACAGTTTTAGGCAAGTCTAGACACATTATAGGGTGGTGGGAGGGAAATATAATTTCCGTCCTTGCAGCAAAGAAAATCCTTTATTAACAAATTCCCTAGGAGATACCATAATTGTGAATATGGCCATTCAAATGATTTTGGGTTTTTTTTTTACCTCAGACAACTTTTTGCAGCCATTATAGGGAAAGCAACCTGCATACCTACTTAAAAGCCACTCTTTGGGCAATTATCCCGATATGACTTTATTAGTGAGGTGCTATTAGAGTTATTTTAATTAATTAAAAATCTAATGCCCTAACTACACTCTCTCACCACCTCTGTTGCACTATGAAGCAGAGACTCAGTTTCATTTGTGGTTTTCATATGATATAGCAAAGTTACAATATCTTTTGCAAATTACGGAAGATAAACCTTTATTTAAATCAAGACCATAAAGATGGTTGTATTAATAATACCAGTTAAACACGTATCTAAAAAATTAATATACATAAGTTACTATGCATGTGTTACAGAAAAATAACTTACATAGGTTATTTGCAGTGACAGCTTTTTCTTTGCATAAAGATATTAATTTGTATACATTATATACAGTTTGCATCTATAAATCAGTATCACTTAGTGGACTATGTCCAAATGTACTTTGAAAACAACAAAAACAATCTCTTCAGTCAATTAAATTAACTTTCATATAATTTATAAAACAGTCAACATCAATAGAAATACAGTAACAAATGTAATCCTAAAAATTGAATTTGTAATTTTATTTTTTATTTTTTTTTACTTTTTAGACCAGTGCACTAGGAAATGATGGTCAGCTTCTGTTAAGGCTGCTATCTGTCTTAGCAAGTGAGCATAGATGACATAAGTAGAAGTGTTACTAAATTGAGGATTCTGAAAAAGATTAAAAAAATGTGTTAGGTTAATAAACTGCAGAAAGGGAAAAAAGTAATTAGGATTTTTTCTTATGTTTGTTGTTGCCCATACAATTATGCAGGAAAGGAATTCACAAAATTGCTGTGATAGTGGTAAAACTATGAAAAAACCCCAATATTTACAACTGCTAGTCACATAAAAAATACCTAACTTCTATATTGTAAAGGTATGATTTTCTTTGTTTCAGAAGAAAGCCCACAGGTAATACAGACAGTACTCAATATATTTTTTCTGGATTATCATTTACTGTGTAGTATATAAATTACACTCCTCTGAATGATGTGTTTTCCATCTCAGTAGTAAGGATTCTCACAGCCCCTGTCTTCCCGCACATCAGTCCAAACTTATTTTCCCTCCTATGTATGAGTTCACACATTCCCACTTTTCAGCAGGATATATTCCTTATAATCCACAGCTAGTATACCACCTCAGAGAAGAAAAATATTGTCTAAAAAAATCAAATTACCATCAGATCTTCTCAAAAAACAGCAGAAACCTCTCCTCGTGTGGAGAGGTATTATCTACACCAGCAAAATGTAAAGGGCAAATCTGTTACAAATGCAGATCAATCATAGTAGAGAAGGTAAGGGGTTAACACAGACAGAAATTGGACAATGTAGCCAGTCAGACTGGTGAGAAGCTGCTGGGTAAAATGCAACAGGGGAGAAAGTTACAGCAATATCAGAAAGTACATATACTGAAACTTTCTGACAAGATCAGTTACAGCTCATCAATAAAGCAAATCTGGGAGTATGGAAGAAATAAGAATAAATAACCTGCTAAAACATTTGTTCTTTCAACCCACAAAATGATAGGAAACAATTATATATCTATTAGTTAATTGTTTTAATCTACACAACTTTTCACCACCATCTTTCCTTAGTCTCCCATTACCCATCATGCATACCCTACACTTCAATACTTTATACTTTCTTGTAACAGGAAATTAAATGTGAAGTATCTGAACTATATGAAGTATCTTGTTTGCACAGTATACTGGTTTATAGATTATAAAATAAGCAGACATATATTTAAACAAAAAGACAGTCTTTTTCTTACCTGTAAAAGTATACAGTATGCTCTAAGATCATCTTTTGTTCGTGGCCTGTGAATGAATGAAATAATAAGCAGACCCATATGCATATATCATATGAACACATTGTAATGAAATCATGCATCTTATGATTTAACTTTGCTTTGGCAATACATGTAGAATACTGTATTTAATAATAATAACAATTTAAATATTACAGTTTTTACTGAAAAGAGCAAGTGAAATAATTAAAGATTTGGACTACTCTCTAAAGGCAGTAGGCTATTTTAGCATCTGTCTTTTGTGGCATAACACAAGAGACAAAAAACCAAACAGAAAAAAATGTCAGAATTATTTTCCCCATCTTTGATATTTCCTGACAGAATTCTCTATACACTTCTCTACTGCAGCCTCTGTACTTCTTGCTGTTTATCTGCTTCAAGGCTTTTACGTAACCACAAACACACATGCAGCAACAGCACAGAAAAGGTTGTATAAGGTGAAGAAAGGAACGGTCAAGGGCTGGGTCACAACTGAGTCACAACAAGGCACTGCCTCTTGCTATATCTTTGTGAATCAAACTGTGCATTCTCACTTCTATTCTTCCTAAAATGTTGTCATCTCCAAACCTCCCGCCTTTGGGCTATACCTTTCTGCACCCTGCACTGCCCTTTCTATGCTGTTCCCCCACATGAACAGTGTTGTGAAGTAAATTTTGGACAAGGAATTATCTACACTAAAGCATTGTAGTTGCTGTTAGGAGTTGGGCACAGAGAATGTGTTCTACTCTAGATAAATTCCTTAATCCATCTCACAGTTCAGATGCCCAGAAAATTGCCCTGGCAACAAGGAGCTGAGATTTTTCTGGACTGGGTCTGGGTCTGCCTCTCAGACGTTCAATCTCAGCAGATTTGCCTGCCAAAAGGTGACAGGTTCTTACAAGTCAAATAAGTTATATCAGAACATTTTTTTTTTCATTGGCTAAAACAATAAAGACAAAATGCATATTAGTTTTAAACGCTGGCACAACACTAATACAAACATTTATTATAATTACCCTTTCCATTCTTGTAGCAGACCATTAATTACTCCTTTTAGGACTGACTTCTGAACATCTTGAGGCTATGGAAAAATCATATCTGATGTAATTAGATATATTCTATATTACATTCTATGTAATTAATTACATTCTATACAAGGTACTGTATGAACAAGCAAGTTTGTTTTGGTTGTGATTCAAGGCAGCTAAGAAATCTTTGTGTTCTCATACTGAGCTCCTAAGTATCTTTCATCACAGACTATTAGATGAGGCTGGGAACAGTGACAACAGTGACTCTCAATGCTTTCATCAATTAAAAAACTAAATATAGTTTCTAAATTAGTCCTGTCCTTTGTTTACTAGACGCAGGACTTACTTTTTCTATCCCCATCCTCACATTTTCCTTACTTCCCACCATGCATTGCCCCATCAGAGTCATGTCATACATTGCAAGCAGTCTTTTGAGATCTACCACAGTATAAACTGTGCATTATTAGTAGCAAAAATTCCCCCCTCTTTTACTAGAGCAGTTTTTCATGATTCTATGGCAATTCTTGTGGGATCATTTTAAGTATGTTTTGAGAGATTCTTCAGAAATTGTGCCTGAGAAAAACCTTTGGTATAAATTGCTTCTTTGTATACTTCTTTGCTGAAATAAATGTTACAACGTTTTAAAACATGAAGTCTTTATTTCTACTCACAGTATTTAATAAGGCATCATAAACAACATTCACAAATTTTGCATTGATTCCAGAGTCCTCAAAGGTATTAAATGGAGAATTGGTATCTTTCTGTAAATTAGATAATACACAAAGCAAGTTGGTTTTAAAATGTTTTAAATATTTTAGCTATCTTTGAAAAATGAAGGTTTAACAGAAATTTTAAACAAAACACACAGAGACGTAACTATTTTCCTTATCAAAACATAAGAATCTAACTTGCTTTTATTAACATGTGAAAGCTAAACAATAGTGACCCTACACACTGACAATATTCCTGTAATTCCATTTCTTTTTCATACTATTAAAAAAAAAGGGGAGGGGTTCCAATAAGGAATTACATAAAGTTTTTATTTTTTATCTTTGTCATTGATCCATCATCAGACAAGAGCAACAAAACAATAAACATTCAATATTTGTTAGGCAGCTAAGAGTCACAGGTTATTTTGTCTGGGTTCAGGCTCTCCTGTCCATATTAAATAACATAAGCACATTTTATTCTGTAATAGGCAGGAAATTTTAAATTTTAATTGAAAAAGTTTTTACACACAAGTATAATCTTTCCCAAGGAAAATTGAGTATGTCACCACGACATGAAGACTACGATACTACTTGAGCCCATATCACATATTTTTTTTAAGGACGTGGAATTTCTGTTTCCAGATTTGCCTGAGCCTCTGTAATAGCTGCATTGGTTTGCATGTTTTTAAGCTGCAGTTTGTGTAGAAAGTACCTAACACAGTCACAGGGTCACAAAAACTACAGACTGGAACTTTAAAGCTCCACATACACTTGAATTACAGTTGTTTAAACAAGAATCAATAAATCAATGCAATAACAGATTGTTTAAAAAAGGCAGGTGAGATCAGGACAAAATGATCTTAGTGGCCTTGAGTAACTAGGTGCAAGCCTCTAATAGATGGCTTTGTGAAACACTTTGGAGACACAAAGCACTGTAAATACTAAATTGTATTATGAATTTTTTTTCTACCTTAAATGCAGCATTTATCTCCAGGAAAGAATCAAATGTTGTAGAATAAAAATCGTGTACAGCTTTCCAATCTCCTGATGACTTAGCCTTTTCTACATCGTCCCTAGAAAAAAATATATTAAAAAAACGGTAATATAAGGGTTCAATCTTCCCATCCACTTAGACTTCAAACTGCACTATAACTAATCTTTCCTCAATAAGCACAGTTAGAGGACAGACAAATATAGTATCATTATCTTTCTAACATCTTCCTTATCATTTTAAGATCTTGGTACTACAAGAGAACAAAAAAAGCATAGTTTGCATTTGATACACCTGAGCAATGTCTCTTATTCAAAATGTTAACTAATGATGTCACAGTTCAGAATGTTAAGACAAATAATTAGCAGAACAGAATTACACTGCATATACACTGACATGATAAAAATATATATGCAGGCTCCTGAACTAGTTAAATTCATTATAATTTTTACAAAATTTTGTTTCTATTCAAATTTTTCAAATAAAACAATCTTTGTATGCAACTATACATGTTCCTTAAGGGGACAACAAAATCTAGGGATTTATTCTTAAAGTCCTTTTAAGTATCAGATCTTAAAGCAAGTATCTTTATGTGAAATTTTGTATAATATCATGCATTTAAGAAAACCAACCAAACAAACAACAAAACCCCAAACTGAAGCAGAATTTTTTTTTAGCTATGTATAATGCTGGTGATGCAAATCTCATTTTTCTCCCTCCTAGATAAATTGTTTGTAGTAGATAGTTTTAAAAATGTTATCAGTGAGACATACCAAAGATGCTAATGACTTCTTAATACTTTACTCAAAAGAATAAAATCCTTTAAAATTACATAATTAGGCAGCATTTGTACAATACTATAGTTACTAAAATCTGCATATGGAAAAAAAAAATCAGTTTTTCAGATCACAAACAATGAATTGTTGAATACAAACAATGGATCACTTCTTGTCAAATTCTCTTTTCTAACCATTTCCTTTTCCACCAATTACACACACTGACTAATCAAAAAGCATTCCTTTTCCTCAGTGAATGCACAATATTTCAAACATAGAAAAGAACAATACAGAGTATATGCTCATACGTCTTGAAGCAACTGTGATGCCCCCCCTCCAATCTGTTTGAAAAACAGAAGAATCAGGCTTCTTCCCAGAAACAGTTTTCCCCATTCCCTAAGAATACAATCCTAGAGAAACAATCTGTCAAGATCTGTTCACATATCGCAGGCAGAATCACCTAGTGCAGACACACCTGACACCATTAGTTTTTCAACAAAGTTATGCCATTTCCTTGAATGACAGTGTCAACGTCACAATTTTTGGGGACACAGCTATGTTAAGTAGAGGGAAAAACATTCTCCGTTTCCTCATGCCCAGAGAGAACCAAGCAACACTTCCTGGTGTAGACCTAAAAATGGGAAACAGGCTATACTAGTTAAAACCAATTCAGGTGGCTTCCCTGGGGACTTTTGCTAGTCTAGTCAAGCCAATCAAGCACCATGTGCTGAGTATTGTAACAGTGCCAAGAAATCTAATGCAGATACAGTTTGAATTAAGGGTCTATACTGATCTGATAAATCTTAAGTGGAATACACAACACTATTTCACATCAATTTTACTAAATCAGGGTTATGAGGCAGCAGCATAAATACTGTCTGCACAGACTCTTTAATCTTAAAACTCTTTTTACTTAGCCAAACTTAAAGCACAATGTCTCTCAGAGAAGTGAAAGGATAGCTTACACTTACACTGCTTAAAATTGTGCTCACTAACAGGAAGGATACATGAAAAAAGAAATTTTTGTCATAAAACTAATATTGAAAATGAACACACATAACATATGATGAAAGGTCATCTGTGCTTTTAGCCAATGTTAGAAATAGTGCAGTCCACATAATCACCACTCCTCATCCTCAAATATGACGTTATATATTTAAGTGTCTAATGTGCAGTTTCACACAAGACAGAGAATGCCCAGTAGCTCAATGGACAGGATACATGGTAATTGGCAGTACAAACAAAATACCTAAGGATTGAAAGGGATTTTCCAACCTACAATAAACCATACTTTTTTAAAATTAAAATTAAAAAAAAAAAAAAAAAATTCCACTGAATGTCAGGAACTGAACTTCTACCTCCGAAGTACAAGGTTTGCCATTTCTTAGACAGAACAACACTTGAAGCTAGAGAAAGTATTTTGCTAATTTTCACAGTAACAGTCATTCCCACCATCACAACCAGACTAACTACTTGTCAGTCTCACTGAACTGTTTCCTTATTTGAGATTAACAAAGTCAAATTGATAAGTTATGACAAAATTAAGAAAGTCCAGAGAAAGAAAGTATAGTTTTAGAAACACCAGTGTAACTTACTGAAAATCCTTCACAGTTTTGGTTCGGATGGGAAGGGACGGTTCAGGAGGAATTGGTGCTTTCAGTTCTTGGGGTAGAGTATCTACAGACATACGCTGCTTTTGTCGTACATCGAGGCAAATAGGTGGTAGGTCTCTCACTTATAAAAAAAACATAAGGAACAATCAATACAATGCAATCATACACAAACATTTAGCTACTAAAATACAGATATATAGGAACTAGGAAAAAAAGAAAACCCATAGTGGTTGATTGTCCATCTTTAAACCCCTACTCATCCAAGTACTTTTCTTACCATGTGCTTATCCTAGACATGATGGAAACTTCTACTAATTGAAGGGAACTAAAAACCTAGAAACAAAAGCTGTGTCCTGAGTTAGTAACTATGTCTTTGTGAACAAAGCGCTCCCTCCTGCCAAAGGATGGAGGAAATTGGCCAATCTGTCTCCTATCTAACGCCTTCTGAAAGAAAGGAGTCTACAATTTTATAAATGAGCTCCTGGACCAAGTTGCAATGCCTATTACAAAAACAAAGAAAGAAAACCAAGGCAGATTTTAACAAATGAATTGCTGACATGCTGCTGACAAGGAAAAAGGAAAAGAAAACCAAAAGCTGGTGACCTGTGTTCCAACTCATTAGGGAAAATAACAACGTATTGTATTTACATAAGACACACTGGTATTACATCAGTAATGCACACTAGCATACATACAGCAGTATTCACACCACACAAGAACACCCCAAGTTCATATACAGTTTCATTTTTAGAAAAGAGTGCTGCAGAGTTTTCATTAAATCTGTTTGCAGCTGTAGTGAACCTTCTGAAGATTATGCCAAGTGCCTTCTAAAGTCAGATACATAGAAGAAAGTGCCTATTCTGAACATCACATCTACCTGAACCTATGTCACAGCACTGCAGAGTTACCCAGAGCAGTCCCATTACGTTAGCTGTTTGAGAGACAATCTAAGCAGTCCAAGACTGGTAACTATTAGACATGAACAGTAGTGTTGACCATTATTGTATTTACAATATATATTTTAAATTTTGTAACATACAAACAGTAACACCCGTGTTCCCTACACCTAAGAAACCACACCAAAGTTCAACTATTTTCTGACATACAAGAACAAGTTTTCAGTCAGCTTTTCTATGCTGTGATGTATAATTTTAGCTAGAGTTGTCTGTGGATCTTCTACAGCCTCCTAAAAGAATCTCTCTCATAAACTAAATGTCAAATGCAAGCTTTCTGTCTGGAAGAGAATTACTCTTGAAACAGTAGCATCTTTAAAGATTACTTCACAATAAATTTGGCTGCCTATTTGAAGTACAAAAAGGTCTTTATGCCTTACTTTCTATTTGATATGAGAATACTGTACTGAGTTCATGTGGCAAGGTTTTGGCAGCAGGGTGGCTGTAGGGGTGGCCTCTGTGAGAGGAGACATGGGGTTGCATCTATGTCAGACACAGCCAGCTCCAAAACCAGACCCACCACTGGCCAAAACCGAGCCCATTGGTGGTGCTGGTAATGCCTCTCTGTTAATATATTTAAGGAAGACTAAAAACCACTGCACAGAAGCTGAGAGGAGGCAGGGCGGGGGGGGGGGGGGGGGGGGGGGGGGGAGGAGAGGGGGGGGGGGCGCGGAC
>JANHGN010015704.1:26474-38164 GCA_024605025.1 Megaceryle maxima
GGAAGAGGAAAAATATCCTTCTAAACAACTATCGGATCAGCTGTTAATAGACAAGTACCATTGCACGTGTCAGGATGGGACCACAGTGGAGCAGATAGCTACCCCACAGCCCATGGAGAGCACATGCCTGAGCAGGCTGCTGGCAATAACTGCAGCCCATGGGGAACCCACACTGGAGCAATCTGACCCTAAAGGACTGCACACTGTGGGAAGGGCTCACACTGGAGCAATTCTTGAAGATCTGCAACTCATGGGAAGGACCCATGATAGCGAACTGTGTGAAAGACCATGGGTTCTGTCCCATTGGGAACATGCTGGAGCAGGGGAACAGCGTGAAGATGGAGGAATAGTCAAGATGAAGTTTTATGAGCTGACTGCAACCCCCATTCCTCAACCCCTTGTACCATTTGGTGGAAAGAAGGAAGAAGAGTGGGGAACAAAGGAGTGAAGTTGAGCCGAGGAAGAAGGGGGTGTAAGGGTAATGTGTTTTCAGTTTTGATTTTGTCTTGTTTAACTGGCAATAAATTAATACCTTCAAGTTAAGTCTGTTTTGCCTGTGACAGTAAATGGAAAGTAAACTCCCTGACTTTATCTCCATCTATGAGCTTTTTAAATCTTATTTTCTCCCTGTGTCCTTTTGGGGAGGGGAGGTGATAGAGCAGCTTGTTAGGCATCTGGCATCCAGCCAAGGTAAACTCACTAAAACCATGAAAAAAATATTTCAATGCAGTATGTACAAATCTATTTTACTGACAGTGTCTTCTCAAGTACTCTTGAAATGGTTTTTTAGCCTGATTTATACTGCAGATTTTTAAAATCAGTTATATGAATTATGAAATATGTTTGGGATAAAATACATTATATAAAATAAGTGTCCTCAAAAGTCAAACATATTAAACCAAAATCCTCTATGAATTGTCTAAGAACCCTCTAGACTTTTCCAAGAGTAGTAGTTTTTTAAAATTAATTAAACATCAAAGTAGTATCACTGCTCTGCTGCCTACTCAATTTATCACAGCAGGGAAGTGGATGCTAACAAAAATCCCCCAAACCCAATGGCAGATTCTTTTCACTCATGCTAATGACAGAGACACTATCACTGTGACTTAACTCAGCCACCATTCATCAGAGGATAATATATCAGATCTGCCCTCAATCCTCTGAGCATGGCATCAGTTATAAACAGGGAAACGTGCCCACTCTCACAGCTGGAATTTAGAGCTATTTAAAGATAAGAGCAATAATTTAAAAAACAAAGTGGATACACAGATACTGAATAAATTCAAGTCAGGGGTTCCAAACAATCTTGCCATTCAAGTGCACATCTGCTATTGCACATCATTCTTTGAAAGCAGGATGGACTGACTTAAAAGAAACTGTCTTATTTTTATACTCTGACAAAGACAAGTCATTTTCATTTAGCTCTCATTCTGTCTTCTCAATTTTAAATGGATTAAACATTGAATTATAACCAGCTGAATGCACTGAAATGTAGAAAATATTCCCTCCATATCTGTAGAAGAGACAGCTGCTGACAGAAGCTGTTTCTCATTTCAGTAAATTGAGGCTGCAGGTGCTAAGCTGGTAGCTTGCACCCTGTCAGTGATGCAATTTTCTTAGAAATATATGCAGCTGAAATTAGATATACTAAACCCGACTTCTAATAGTATGTTTAATAAATATTGTCAACTTCAGTGTGTTTTGCCATTATTCAAGTTTATTTGTAAATAGAATGATTTGCCTGTCTGACATGCAGAAATATTAATTAAGATCTGTCACTTGAATTCTATTGAGAGAAACTTGAAACTTTATGTATTGAGTTGATAAGCAGCAATAACACAGTATTACAAGACAAGAAAAAGCAATCTCTTCTGGCTGTTTGCCCGGCTACATCAAGAAAAAAGGCTTGGCAATGTGTGACTGCGTAGGGAATGATCAAAATCTTTGAGGAAGAACGTCTCATTGATACAAAGCAGAATTGACTAGTACAAGGAAATTAAGGGTGAATGAATTTAGAACAGTAGTTATTTTCATGGTGACCAACACAGCTACTTACAGATAAAAAAATTTCAAAATAAGTAAAGCAAACAAATCTTACTTGTATTTGTAACAGTATAAAAGAATTAGAACAATCAAGGTAATATATAGCAGATCATTCTTGCATTAGAAGACTTTCTGCATAAAATCAATCTCTGTGGCAGCAGCATAGCAAAGAAACATCATCCCAGCTTTTATGGTGTATTTACCAGCAATACCTTTCCACACTTTTGCTTTCCAATTAAATTAATGTTTTTTGAACTCAAGCCTAAAGTATTACCTGTATATGCACATATATGCACACACACATTCAGAAATAGCACATGTACAAATGACCTAAAAAAAAAAAAATAAATCCATTAAGCAAGCACCATTCCTGAACTCCAGAATAACAACAGAAGATCTTTATAACCGAGAATTTTGTTTTGATGGTAATTTTTTCCACAGAATACACATACCTCCTAAAAACATTTGGAGTGCACCTTAGACTGTTAGTAAAAATAATCGGGTTTTATATAGGCGGGTTACCCTGGTCCTGAAACTACCAGAATATCTGCTCAATTTTACACATTGAGCTCTATTTCAGTCATGTATCTTTGACTATAATAAATATTGCCATGCATCAGTATGGTTAAGATTAACAACTAAGTACTTATGAAGCAGTAATTACAACTGGGACAGTATCATATGCAGCAATAATTGAGGGCACTTCAAGAGAGAGGTGTTTATAGTTTACCATTCTTGTCAGGTACCAAAACAAAGGGGGAAGGGGAACAGGCAGATTTCATTTGTTCAGTGAAATGAATTCTGCAAAAGGGTACTGTATTATTCACATTGCTTGGCCCAGTGCTAGATTTAATTTTACTTTGTCCTATATTTTATTAAGCAGCAGGCTTTCATACCATAAAATTGTATTAAGCAACTATTCAAACAGAAGTTGGACAGGAAATAATTAAGGCTTAAATAATCAAAAACAGTAGCCTGGAGTCTATGAATCAACTGCATGCATGCTTCTCTTAAAAAGGGTAGCAGCCAAGTAGATAGTATTGACGAGAGGTCACTTAGCTCCTGAAGAAAATCACATTATCTGAGAAAGGCAAAACATTTTATTTCTCTGTAGATTTTACATGCAATTCACATACACAGAATTTTCTTTAAAAATACATAGGTGAAAGCAATGGCAACCTGAAGGTCCCAAATTACTGACATTCCATATTCTAGCCCAAAAATCTAATAAAAATTTCAGGTTTAATCCCAATGTCTTCTCATCAGGCTTCACGATTCTCGCCTACCATACCAAATACACAGCTCTGCTTTTAGTCTTTTCATCAGTTATCATTACCTCATCATACCACAGCAATGTCCCTTCTCACCTTTAAATCTCTTCAGGATGCAACTAATCTTTGCCTGTGAATTTTATTTTGGGTCATCACTGCAAAACAGTAACTTCCAGCAACTATTTTCCTTAAAATCCATATGCTTGCCTTATCCTTGCCAATCCTTCACATAGCTACAGGAAAAAAAAATCTCCAAATTTCTCATGCAGTTTTGAGAAAAATTGCCATCTGACTGCAGTTAGACAAAGAGTATCCGCACACAGGCTACTGAATCTGTAACTTTCTTTAGAGCTCCAGATGATTATTTCATCCTCCAGGTCTATTTGCTTTTCTTACCCAATTTGTCTCTATGACATAACCTCCACAGAAGATGGACTATGGCATATAACACTACCTGCACAATGTACAGTTCAGCATAATTTAATGAAATCTAGATTTTCTAGCACTACCACTGTCACGGTTTAGGGTCAGGACAGCCCCTTAGTCCTATTAGAGATACTCTCTGTTAACCCCCCATCCCTCCCCAAGGGGGAAGGGAAAAGGAATAAGGGAGAGAGATTTAGCAATTAGAAAAGGAAACTAGACCAGCTTTAATGAAAATTAAAATAATAATTAAAAAAAGGAATATATAAAAATATATACAAAACCAGTATTGAACCCAACCCTCTGATGGTAAATATGTCACTGTCACCACTGGTGCTGCGGAGCAGGCACTGGGAGAGTCCCAGACTGGTCCCAGCAGCAGACAGGAGCTGTGTTCAGGAGCTGCATTCTGCATTCAGGAACACACAGACTGGGATTGAAGGCAGAACAGAGAGAGTCCTCCTCAGATGCTCTCAGGAAGAAACTAGAAGAGGAACCGAGCCAAGCTGAGCAAAGCTGGCAAAGCAGGATAAGAGGGCAAAGAGGAGAGGTGAGATCCTCGTGATCCCTCAGCTTTATAACAAATATGATGTATATAGGCTGGAATCCCTCACTGGTCAGTTTAGGGTCACCTGTCCCTATCTTCTCCTCCCTGCAGGTGCAGCCTTTTACTTTCCGCACCCACCAACATGGTTCACAAGATGCAGCAGTGGCCTTGGTCCGCACACCAATCCTTGGTAGTAACTCTAAACATGGGGCGTTATCACTGCCAGAAGCAGACACTGTCTGCAGAAGTGTGCTGCTAACTTCAGACAGTGCAGTTAGTTAGAAGAACTGAGCTGAAAAGTAAAACCACTGAACAGAATTAGTTCTGTTCTCACTCAAACCAGGACAACCACAATACAAATAACTGGCAGAACACCGAGCACCTTCTTAATTTGGTAACTAAGTAACACAGGGCTTTTATTCTCTTACCATTTTTGATGTTGGGTATAACAAGTTGTGTAGGCGATTTTCTGTTTCCGATGCCTTCTTTCTTTTGGTTGATAGTTGTGATGAAATTGCTGAAAGTGGAAAACTGATTTTTGGCACCTCTCTCCAACCCCTGTAATTAAGATGACAGCATGCTATAAAGGACTAATACATTACTGCAAGAGTAATCTTATTCATAAGGTATTGCACAGTATACTTAAATAACTTTTATCTTGAAATCAGAGAGTATTACCTAAATAAGACATAAATAATGATTCTGCGAGTTTGTTTCAAAATGAATCAGGAAAGATAGCATAAAATTCCTTTCTGTTACATTCAAAAACCCAAGTATTAATTTTCAGGGTATGAAGATATCCGTGGATTACTGTGAAGAAAACACAATGTGATTGGAATGTTTTCAATGATATTGTAACTTTCTGTTTCCTAATTTCTAACTACTTTTATACTCCTCACTATATCCAGTTTAGTTTAAACATATGAAAGTGTAACATAAGTCTATTAGGATATTTGGAAAAAGGCTTATGTAGTTTAGACGTATTTCCCATGAGCTGAAATGTGTGGCCAAAAATTCAACATGAGCTAACCTGATAAGAAAATTTAAACACTGGCTACCTGGGTAAAAACCTGTAATGATTCAAAATCAGCAGCAGCTGCTGAAAAAGGCCATCAAACACCTGGTAACACAGCATTAAAAAACCTGCTTCAGTACCTGTATATGTGGCATGCCACCAAGGAGTCTGCACAAGCCTTTGCTGAAAAGTGTTGAGCCCTAATGTGTTTTAACAGTGAAAAAAAAGAGAAACCACACAACAGACTTCCAAAGGATTGTGCCAATTGATCAGTTTGACACTGAGTGTATTAAATATAGTTCCTTGCTCTAGAGAATTTGCAAAGCATAGGTGGATTAAGGGGCTTGCCCAGGATGGCAGAAGTCTCATGACAGAGATTTTAGTTTCCATCTCAGCAACAAGTCATCAGTAGATACCAGACAAATGTACAACTCAAATCAACTCAAAAAAATATATACATGCTCTCCCTGTACACTATGATTTTCATCCTCACATTAACCAAAAGATTCATTTGCTTGATAACTGGCATCTGCGCTCTCAGCCAGAAAAAAATTGTTTTTCATGTAAACCAAAACTGTAATTCCCCAAGCAAGAATAAAATTTCTAGAATAATTAACATAATATCCTATCAATTTTTTTAAGCCCATACATTTCCATTTTCCCTTAAGAGTAGTAAATTTGGACTGAGAGAAGCAGCCAGAGTTCTCAGGAAAGCACTTTGCTTCCACCACAACATCCTGAAATAACACCAGGAGTGTAATAACACAGCCCATAAACCTGCCATGCCACAGTGTATGCAAGCTGGTACAAGGCCAGGAATTTTAAATAACTGTGGCACATACAGACATTTTTACATGGTTTATAACTCAGCAAATTATAAATTTGAACTATCAGCAGGACTTCTGGCTTTAAAATTACCAAGTTTCAATTTCTAGCTCCAAATTCCTTGTATGCAACTAACATTCAAAACTAAAATGTAATTACCACTGTAATTTTCACATTAACTTTTTCTTTTATTCTATAACCTTTGAAATATCATTAAGATGCTTCTTAAAAGTCATGTGGCTTGTGACTGGAGAAAGACAGAACCTGAACAAACATGACTGACTGGAAAAGGACTTCTAAACAAATCCAGATCTGAGGTTAATCTGCTGTGTCACAAAATGTATGCTTCAGGTAGAAAACCTCTGGAGCTTGGACTAATCTAATTATGATTAATAGAGAAGAGAAATCAAAGATAAGTGAGGAGTTTTTATAAAACAGACTATTGTAACAGCCTTTTTGATTGACTCAGCTTTCCAGGTTTTACTCCAGCCATGCCACTGAAATAGCAGTTGAACAGTTATTTTAAAATACACTTCTTAATATCACCTTCCTCAGCAGTGATCAGAAGGAACAAAAGTTGCATGTGCTATTTAACTCCATCATCCTGCTCCAAGTGCAGTTCCTACAATACTAAACAAACATATGGACAAAGGCTTTACTGGAAAGCCCTGGAGGAATACTGGGAAACTACATGTTCATTAACGAGGATCTCTGACATCTCCTGGGTGAGTAATCTAGGGCAAGTGTACAGTACTATGTCATACAAAATTTTGTAGGAGGTCAGTAATCCTCTGGAGCCTAAGAGACTACACACATACTGACATCAGAAAACTGAACCCTCATATAAAGAATGAGTATGCTTAGAGGTACTAAATTGACCAAAGTAATTTTTAATCCTCTTTTTTTAAGAGCACATTAATAACTCAAAGGTCTGCTGGCTTCTTAGTGGAAAATTTTCATAGCATTAAGTCCTTCATAAGCCTGGAGAGGTATTAGTATTGTACTTAATAAATCTACGGTTTTCAATATTGAAGTTAAATTAGATGGTGAAAATAAGTAAAACTGTTTGCAAAGAGCACATAGAGAGAGCTTTCTGGGAAGAGGCAAAGCACCATCTAGAAGAGTGGCTTAAAAATCCTACTCTTTAGCCCTAACTCACTCAAGACCCATGCGTACATGGCAAGAAAAAGCCCACGAGGAGTAAAAGTTTTTCTTCCTTGTGCAAGAAGACATGGAGGATGCTCACAATACCTAAAAGCAGCTGTCAATACAACAGCCTACACAAGAAGTAGGATTCTCCCTTCCATTCATCTCTTGAAAGGCATAACATAGGACTGGTTTTGCTTGACGGAATCATAGAATGGTAAGGGTTGGAAGGGGCCTCTGGAGATCATCAAGTCAACCCCCCTGCCAGAGCAGGATCACCCAGGGCAGGCCACAGAGGAAGAAGCCTCTACTCATTCCTGCTTATTAGGGGGCAAGTTATTTAGCTTCGGAGAAGTTTCTTTTCAGAATCTGAATACTGACCTCCAAACCATTCATCCCTTCAGCATTATTTCTGATCACCTTCTGGCCCATAAGAAAAGTCTGAACTCCTTGCAGAATCATGCTAATTTATTTTCCACAACCTTCTTTAGGAATAAAAGCCCCCCCCCCCCAAAAGTAACCATTATTCCACAATTCCACATGGCCCAAGATACGAATAACAACAGTCACATAATACTTTCTTTTTAAACTCCAGATAATACAACTTTCTCGCACATGCTCTGAGGAGAAAAAGGATACCACAGTTGGCTATTGACTTACTACAATTCTTTTCCACAGTTATTGTGGAAAATGGAAACTGTTTAAAGGATGTGTCAACACCCTCACATTACTGTCAAGGAAGATCTAGTCATCCTACGTCAGTTGCATAAATCTGTAGTGGGTCTTTAGTGCACTGAAGAAAAAGCCCATCACACAAAATCTGAGGAGATGTTCCAAGGCAAAGATATCTGAGGGTCACTTCAAATAGAAACCAAGTAGAGTATGCTTATAGCCATAGTCATCATATGATGGGTATAAATTTAGAAATAACAGGCAAAGAATATGAAAATTTAGGTCATATGGAGTATCACTGTATTTGTATTAGGCATGTAAAGGAATGGATTTTGAAAGGGGAAATAAACGAATAAACAAAGATTAAAAAAAAACCAAAAAAACAAAACCACAATAATTCCCCCCTTTTGTCATCACGTCATATTACAAACTCTTCTAATGAGGAGGAAGCTGAGAACGTACATCTCTTTAAAAGTGTTTGAGAAAAAATGACATAGTAATTTTTTTGATGTTCAGAGCTTTTAATACAGGTTTTTACTTGTATTAAAATCATGCTATAAATATGATGAATCTCACAAGAACTTCAAAGCCCTGGAATTAGATGTGCAGGCTGGTCACAACTAGGGCTTAGCAGACCAAAAGTCCAATGCCTTCTTTACAGCTACGCATAGAGGTCTTCCAAAAGCATAACCACATTCCCTATTTGGTATATTTGGATCAAAACCTGGATTTGATTACAAACCGGGAAATCCAGGGCTATGGAAACGTCTATTACACCTGTCCACAAAACTCTCTCTGTAACATACTATTAAAACCCATATGCAGCTCTTTGCCAATTCAAAATCCCACAAGCGTTTGACAAGTAATCACACCTAGCCAGATCTCAGCTCCTCTGTAACAGGTCAGCTTAGACAACTTATGCCTGTAGGCAATAGCTTGGAGGTACATGAAGGTTATCCAGCTAACAAGCAAGTTCTCCTGATTCTTTAAGGCAGGGGAAGGTCTACATGACTGCCAAGTTGTACACAATTTTCATTACCTGAGCTAAGCCTGAAACATTTTAGACCAGTATTTTTATCTTTATTCTAAGGGACCAACATCTGTAATTCCAAGTCTGAAGTGGAGATTTTCAAAGGTAAAAATAACTCCTGGGCACTTGTCCATTACAGACTTCTCCCACAAAATCTGTACTTGAATCAGAAGAACAAACACAGTCTTCCACATTCATACAGATTTGCAAAGCTGAAACTCTTTCAGAAGATTGGAACGTTGTAGGCAAAACACAGAATTGGCAGAATTGCTCAAAGGACTTTGCAGTTTGCCTGTAATTACTTCCCTTAACATAAGAATTATATTACAACAGTCAGAAACATTGGACTCTCGATCTTTTAAACTTAAACTATGTAAATTGATAACTTCTAGTAAGTTGAATACTTATCAGAACCGTTGAATTAAAATCTCATAACTATTAGTACAGGATTGGTACATTTTTTGCTCTGTTGTTGGACTGAAGTAACTTACAGCAAGCTTTAATGTTGAGCTATGCAAGATATTCACCTCATGCCAGGAAAATTTTATGTTTCGGAATATTGTATGGTCAGCAGAAAGAAAACAGTAACTCCAGTAAAAATTAAAAATCTCAAATGAGGCTTCCAAAATTATTCTGTTAAATATCCTTCTCCTGTTTTTTTTTTGTTTTGTTTTTTTTTTGTTTTGTTTTTTTTTTTTAAACCCGGGCTCATTCATCAATTATCAAAATGTTTTGTCATCTTTGCTTCAACAAAAAGTAAAAACCGGAAAGGACCTTTTAAGAAAAAGTTAAAAAACCCCAGAAGTATTTTCCAGCTCTCTTGCTAATAAGGGTATTAAGAGCTGAAACCCTCCACCCCCGAAAACCCTTAACGAACATGCATAATGCAGCAAACCCTCAGTCATGACTAACCCAAAACAGCAGACCGTTGTAAAATGTTAAAGAACTATAAGTAGAGACAGAATTTATAGCTTCATTATGTCACTGCTTACAGATGCACTTGTTATTTTTAAGAAACTTGAATGAAAGCCTCTCAACGGAAGAGAACATGAAAGAAAATGAACACGATGCTCCTCCACCGCCGAGAATAAAGTAGCAAACACAGCAAATAACAGCAGCGACCGCAAAGACGGTCCCGCTGCCCGGGGCTGGGGCCCGCCGGGCGGTAGCCAGGGACGCAGAGGTCGCCCGGCCCCGCCGGTGGCCGCAGGAGACCTACCCCGGCTGCCGCACTAGATGCCGAGGGGATGGGCGGCAGTTTCTCTCGCTCCTTTTCTTTCTCCCCTCCTTCCTCCTCTTCTTCCTCATCTTCGCCGCCCTCCTCCGCTGACGAGGGTACCGCGCTGCCCCGGTTCAGTTCCGTGCCCGGCGGGACCCCCGCGCCGGGGCCGGGTGGGAGGTCGGCAGCAGCCGTGGCCGTCGGCGGGCTCTGCAGCGACATGGCCCCGTGTTCAGCCGTCCCGCTCCTCTCTCCTCACGGCAGCCCCTCAACTCCCGCCGGTACCCAAGCTCCCGCTCCCTCTTCCCACCCCTCAGGCCAGCCCTGAGCCCCTCCAAGGAAGCCCTCGCGGGCAGCCCCGGCGCCACCGCTCTGCTCGGCTCCGCTCGGGGCCGCCGCGGCAATGCAGCAGCCGGACTGCTCCCGAGCGTTCAGACACCCCCGCACGGCGGGGCGGAGCGCAGGCCTGCCGCCCCCGCCACGGCCACGGCGAGGAAGGGGAACGCGGGACGCAGCTAAACGGAGGCGACCGGCGCCGCCGAACCCCGCTGCTCCTGTGCCCCCTCAGCCACCGCGCCACCTACAGCCCGCGGGCAGGAAGCGGAGCTGCCGCTGCCGCCATGTTGTTTATAGGCAGCTCATAGAAACGCGCTTGGCGACCGGGGGCGCCGCGCGGGGGCAGCGGAGGACACGGCTACGGAAGCTCCGTAACGCAGGAAAAGTCGCGGTGCCGGTCGGGCGTACGGGAATCTGGGATGTCCCCCGCGCTCTGCGCAGCCGCCCTGGCGAGGGGCGAGCGCCCGCGGGGGCTTTGCTTGTCTGGGGGCACCGCTGGGCCCCGGGAGGACCAGCACCCTCCACCCTCCTTTTCTACCCCTGTGAGGCGATGCTTCCACCGGCCGGGATCTCCCACCTCCCAGCGAAGTCGGTGAGCTGAGAGCGGATTCCTGCCGGGTGAGGCCGGGGCATGGCAGCGAGTAAATACACGAGTGATAAATATAAAACTGCGGTGAAAGGAGCTCGAGGTAGCTGACGGTACCTTCATCGCGGCTTCGAGTCACACCCTAATGAAGAAAATACAGAAACAAAAGTGTAAAAGCATAATCCTTCCTAGTTCACTGGCAAAGCCAGAGCCGTGCCAGGGCCTGTACAATGGCAGGTCTCGGCCCTTCGGTTGGACAGGTGTCAGGAAGCTGAGGTGACACCTGCAGTCACTCTGTGTGCTAATCCAGTCTTGCTGAAGCTCTGCTGTAATATATATATAAAAATAATACTCAGAAGCTGTACTCTGTTGACTGGTTGCAGTACAACATCTAGACTAGATGTAATACAGCACTGGCCTGTGGGGTACTGACCTGACACTTGGATCAGTATGCAAAGGTAGGGGAGTCCTGCATGTGAAGGTTGCCATGTGTAGTAATACATCTTGAGAAGAATGGACATGTGGCCCATCCAGACTCAGTGTTGCCTTGACATGTCTGGGCTTGCCCTAATATAAT
>JANHGN010015705.1:0-28116 GCA_024605025.1 Megaceryle maxima
GAAGGGTTTCAAAAGGGGTATCGGCTCAAGTCCCCATAATTGTTTATAACAGTAGCAAACAGCCATATCATAGAATAATCTGCTCCAAGAAGACATCTCAAAGGATCAAAGTTTTTGACTCCCACTTGCAACTGGGACAAAAGAAAAAAACATTTTAGAAAAAAAAAAAAACCACACTCTAGGACACTAAAAACTAATTAGAACGGAAGAGTGGTATGCAAAGGAAACAACAGGCAACTGTTCATTAAAAACAGAAGGCAAGCAGTCTTGTCTTAGGAGTAGCATAAGAATACAGGAATGGTGTTTAACTCACCACATCTCTCCTCCCCAGCACCCTTTGTACCGGAGAGACCAGGACACTCAGCAGTGTTCAACAGACAATTTTGTTCCCTTACTCCTCCTATTCAAGCACCTGGAAATCACACCTACCTATATTTAAGTATGTGCAATCTTGCAGAAGAGAACTGTGACTATATGTGACCACAGTCAGAAATTTTCAGTGCAGGAGAAATGCAAAGCTGCCTGTACGTTACCACGATATTGGCCTAACAGTTACTACAGAAATGCCCCTTTATGGATATCTACCAAGATTTTCACATTTTTTTATCAAAAGCATCTCTTTCATCTTAAGAAAAAATGGGTTTTGTAATTTACCCCTAGGCCAACACCTTATTCTTAAACAGTGCTACATCATGACCTAAAATTTTACTGCTATCCAAAATTCTACTTCAATACAAGGCAGATCTCATAGTATAGAGCCATCAGCTATATTGTTAAACATTTTTTCTAAAACTAGTAAAACTCCACTTCTTTTTTACCTGTAGGCTTTTTTAATTAACCAAGATGTATATAAGTAGAGCAGTATATATCAAGTTAAAATCAAGCTGGAATATCTAATCTAGTTAAAAATATTATAAAACAAACTCTTGCCTTCTGGATGCTAAGGAGTTTTAATGACTTTTCCTTCATTTTTTTCCTGGCCAGTTCAGTCACTATTAAAATTCCTCAGGAATTAGTTCATATATGTTTGCAGTGAGACACTGCAGAGTTTGAAAAGAAATGGAATAACACCCACCAAATTTGATAGAGGACAAAAACCTACTTCTTTTGAAGGCCCAGCAAAATATGCAAGCAAATGTCATGGAAACAAAAGCTCTCTCCATGGTAACATCATCCCCGGTATGGTAGCGAACCACTCTAATTTCTAATATCCTCCAAGACAAGGTATTAGTTTAATTCCAGTTTTCATGTGGTATTTGTTCCATAACATTCCACGTATCTAGCAGCTGTAAGATTTATTAAAAACATAAAAACATTGAACTATTAGTTCACAAGTATGCGGTATCAAAGCCAAACATAAGCAGAAGGGCAAAGTGATTAACTGTGATAAAGCAAGTCTGAATAATGCTGTTTTATAGAAGAAGAAGAAGAAAAAAAAAAAAAAAAAAAAAAAAAAAAACACCACAACGAAACCAAGACAGTGAAAACACCATAAAGAATCATTATATTACAGCTGGTCCCCATTACACTATCTGATGCCATGCAACAACTGTCAGACATGTGAGAGCATCTCGCACGAAACACACAGAAGGAACTATAGAATAAAAAGGCACAATTCCCAACTGCAAGCAACTCTTGTTACCTGCCATTTATACAGAATTTTTAATTTTTTAGCAACCAAAATTCTCAAAACCAGATGAGGACTCTTACTGGCATTGTAGCTGCTGTCACTAGAGAAGCTTAGTGCGTAGCAATCAGAGCCATGGGAATGATTTTCAAATCAGGTCCTGTTTGTGAACTACTGAAAGCAGCTCATGACTGACAAAAAAACTACTCTCCCAATTTATTCCAATTTATTCTATTTTCTGATCTGATCACCAATGCTAAATTCACTTCTCTGGCTGTTAACTAGATACAAAGCACATGGTACTACATGCCCCTTCGATCCAGAAACTATAAAGGGTCAGCAGTGAAAATGTATAAAAAAAATATATATTTCCCATAATAGCAAGCATAGGTAAATACAGCTTATTCTAAAGTAGCATCTTAAAATGTGAACAAGTACTCACAAAAATAATCTAGCTGGTTGTTCTGGCTCATATGCAAATTATGAAAAGTACATTCATGTTCTCTACTGGTTCAATTATTAATGAAATGTAAAGTTTAAACTAAATCCTCTAACAACAAAAGCATCATGACTCTATTAGTTAAGCTGACCGAAAAGGAAAAAAAAACCCCAATATCTCTCATCTAAAAAACTAAATAGAAAATCTTCAATTTTTTTTATACCTAATTATTAGAAGGGAGAGGTGTATTTTCTACAGTTTCAGTATAAGGAAATAGTACTGTGCTCTATATTTTAGAGTGTTGTTGATTCTTCTCAAAATATATGAAGCATATCCTCCCAAAAGCATGTTACTGCTCTGAAAACAAGTCTTGAAGGTTTCAGAAATATAATATAGCTGATATGGTCCCTTACATACATGTTTATTTGTATCACAGAAAAATCTGTAATACTTAAAACTGATACTTAAAAAAAATAAAAATCCTGTAAACAACACACAAAGTAATAACGCTTGTGTCTACTGTTCCTCCCTGTTTGGCTTTTGAGCCAGCTGTGTAAGGAGAAAAGCAAACAAACAAAACAAATCCAACCAAACCCTAAAAGCCACATTTAAATTTGCTTTGCTTGACTTGATGCTAAGACTGCTGCAAAGGAATATGTTGCCTAAAAACTACTGAAAACTGACCTCTGCTGTTCTTTTCTCCAAACAAACTTCCATATTTTTTTTCCTCACATCCGCTTACCATAGTACATATCAGACATCTTGTAGAACAGATTCAGATAAAAATTGGAACTTCCTATTTTATACATCAAGACAGAAGGAGCAACCTTGAAATTCTCATTTTGTTAACCACATAGTGAACTTTTTTTCACCTGTTCTGAGCTCATCCTATTGAGCACTGGGTCTTGTGATCTACTTACATTTGTTAAACAGTTGAGTGTTTCCAAAACTACCTCAAATTATCTTTTTTTTTTTTAATGTTATTCCTTTTCCTCATTACAAGCAGAACAAGCCATATTTTCCCTTAACAATGGCAACATCAATTTACAATCTGACAAGTCCCTAAGACACACATTTTAATTGCTCTCCTAAGTTAGAAGTTCTCTCTAGAGAATTCTATGTTGGACAGAACACATATTTCAGTGGTTGGGTGAATACACAGACACAAGATCTTCTTGGAATTTCCAGTGATCACTGTTTGGATACAAGCAACTTACCGTTTGTCAGTTCAAACTTGTCAGAACCCTCAGACAGGATTTAACAAGCATACTAACCACTTCCTTAATGAACAATTCAAACTGCACAGAACATCTGCATTTTTGAAATCTGGAATATTTCCAGCTAAGACTTCTTCTATTTCAGTGGAAAGCTTCCAGAGTAAGATGGAGAAGAGGAGAATTTCATTTCAGAAACACAACTAGCAGCATTAAAAGAAAATAAGTTTTTGCTTTAGGAATATCCACACTAATTATCTAAGTCATTTCCATTTGGTTTCTTATCTCTGCCTTCTACAGTTACAGCACAGAGTCCAGCACTGCCCTTCTAACTCTGTACTTAGAAGAGTATGATGGACCTGCATGACACAATCACATCTAAATTACTCAACATGCATGTTAGTGGAAGACAATGGCATATTCTTAAGAGCAATTGATAACTTTCGCATCAAGCTCAAGACTTCCATTGTTAATCCTACATTAATGGCCTCAGTTCATGATTTTGGGAATGTCAAAGACCAAAGACCTGATGAATGGAACAGGGAGTACAATTGCAACTGAAACTAAAGTTACTGGCAGTCAAACTGAGATCAAATTATTACCCGTGTTCTGTCATACCTCCTCAATACAGAATCCTACTCCACAGGCAGCTCTGAGCCTTGCAGAACACACCATTCTGCACTGTACAGTGCCTATGATTACTTTAAATATGTTGTTACCAAATATAAACAGTTGCCTTTAAGCTTCATCTGATAATCCAAGCTAGCACCTAACACGCATATTTTTATAATTATAAAAATTCAGTTACCCTTTCATTATGCTGATCATCCATTTTCAAATTTCCTATTTCTAAGAACAGTGACCCAGTAAACATTTTATACTAGAAAATAACACAGTCATGTAGAATAAACCATTCTGCTTTTTAAATAGAATGCCTTTAACTGATTTTGACCATACCACAATGCAAGTACTAAGAGTCCTCTGAAAGCAATCCTGCTTCTACAAATCTGAAGTGCCTATGTCATTTTCCTGAAATGATGGGCTGCTGTTTACACTAAGACAGCAGGATGAAGAACTAGCTAAATGTTCTGCCTTAACCTGATATAAACAACTGTTTTTGCTTTACTGCTAAGCTCCTGACTAATAAAAAATACAAATCATTTTATAAAGGATCTTCATGAAAACTTAAGAGGTCTGCTGTCTGTCTTGTTCTGGCATGTGCAGGAATCAGTAGCGAGAGAAAACAATCAGAACAAGGCAGCTCTTCCAGATATTTTCCTAAATCTTTTCAGTTTGATAGAAAGAGTACAGACTAATCACACGAGGCATTCTGCTTATTGATAGCTATTCCAGGATCCAAAGAAGAGAGTGTTGACAAAATACTTTCCCCTGTATCTACCAATTTCCAAGTCATTCCTGATCTACCAACTTCTTGGAAAGATCGTCATAAAATTCAGGATGCGTAGGAACACTGTCATGGAGACAAGTGACCACTTCATTAATCTGTGTTAAGCATCAAGAGCTGAATCAACTACTTGGATGATTCAGTAAAGAGTTCTTACTGATTCAAAGCAAAACCTCTCCTAGACTTCACTATCTGGCCACAAAAGAAATTCGTTTTTCACAGCTGATCCACCACATGTAGAAATTAATGTGATCTGTGGAACACTGATTTACTCTTTTAAAAGGTGGTCTGTTTTTGCAGAGGCTGAACAACTGCTTTTGTATTCTCACCTGAATAATAACATTTACAGTATATATTCCTAACTTTTATTTATTTTAGATATTAAGTATGTGAAATCTGACATAGCTGGAAGCATGGTAGCAAGCACACTCAACAAGCTCCTTGTCAATCACCTTTAAGACAAAGCAGCTATGCAAAAATCAAATTTGAAAGCCTTTACGAATGATGATTCTGTCTATCCTAATATAAAAATACATCTTTATCTTCCCAGTATTTTAGAATGGTAGCATCCAGAAAACAACACATGCACAGATACCATTGTATTAATGTCAACTGACAATGGTGAGGATAAGGAGTACACAATGTAAAACGTAACAAAGATCTTTCCTGCCTAATGCCAATGATTAAACTACAAAACAGAAGTTCAAGAACCTATTTAGATAGCTCCCATAAACACAATTCATTGCCTGAGAAATTAGAGAACGTCAGATGGAACAGAAATGAGCAAAGAAATGAGATAACGCACCAATTAGAACTAACACTTTCCTTAGGTAACCAGACTCAAGCACTGACATCTATTCAGACACAAAAAGGAAGTCAGGTTAAACAATTTTGGCAACTGGCATGTACACTTGCACCTCTAAATTTACTAGAGGACCAACAGCAGAAAGTTAAATAAGACAAATTTTTGCTACAACATTACTATAATCAGAGCTGAAAATTAAATTACTCAACAGATTCCTCCCTCTCTTTTTGGCCATTTAAAACCAACCAACCAAATTATTAAAAAAAAAAAAAAAAAAAAAGTAGAAAACAAATCACCTCCAGACAGAAGAGACAACTTCAGTTGGTATAAAAATGTTACGTGTACAGTCACAGAAAACCTCTAAAAGAAATACTGTGCATTGCTAATAAATTTAAGTATGCTCATAAAGCATATGATGGAATGGTATATTTGAGATATGACTAGCTATTTAAGAGACAAATTACGAGGAACATTGCCATGGAAACTGAATATAACAATTATTCATAGGAAGAAGAGTTGTAAAGCTCAGTGGCATTTCAGATTGACAGCAAGTTCTCTGTTAAAGGAAAACTACAACAGCACAAAGTGAGCACTGACATGACAACAGCATCCCCTGACAAGTAACAGATTCAGTCATGAACACTCCTCTTACAGACGAAATCACATTTAGTGGAGCGATATCCCAAAGATATACGAAAGGTTTTAGTAGTATGGGTCAACAGAAAGAATGATGAAAATTATTCCGTCCAGATTATCTTCTCTTCTGCTGCAAACTCTAGAGGAAGAAAATAAAATAAAATCAAGCAGTCTTAGCAGCTATGTTAAGGAAACAAGGTGCTAATCTCTCCTCCCTGGTAACCTGTGACAGGATGCATAGGAATGGTTCAAAGCTGCACCAGGGGAAGTTTAGGCTGGACATGAGGAAGCATTTCTGAGTCATAGAGAGGTGGTCAATGTCCCAAGCATGTCTGTGTTTAACAGGAATTTGGACAATGCCCTTTGCTTTAGCTTTTGGTCAGCCCTGAATTGGTCAGGCAGTTGAACTAGATGATTGTTGCAGGTTCTTTCTAACTGAAATAGCCTATTCTGTTCCACTGCCACCAAATCTCAGCTTTCTAATTTTGTAGTGTTTCATATATGTCCACAGACTTGTATATTTGTTAGAAGCAAAAATACATGTTATCATAGGAGTCTACCCAAGCCTTTATATAATCAGCTTTGGTATTGAGACTGTATCAGAACCTATCTGAATCCATTACTTGCTATTACAATAGAAATATTTAACAATTGATGCCCCATCACTGGTAAACACGATGTCTGAGTTTCAGAAATATGCCAGCAACTGACTTGACCTATGTTTAAAAATTCACAAACTATTCCATAAAACATATACTGTGAAGAAAAGGTTTACCAATTGCATCAGATTATTTAGAAGAAACCTGCACTGCTTAATGAAACAAAACATGGCCTTTTGGAGGTATTTTACTTGGTGGCATCTTTTGAAAGTATTTCATTCAGTGTTAACTTCAGTGAACTTTTACAATAACAGAAAGTAACACAGCCTATTATACACTGGGAATAGCACAAATAATTAACAGGCAACCAAGCATTTCAGATCACCACTAAGTCTGCCAAGGGAGGAGAGGGAAGATATTTATTAGAAACTCATGCAGTGTTAGTCAGTAATAAAAACCTGTTCATTATTCTTTCATTTTAAAGGCTAAGATTTTTGTTAGTATTCAGTATGGAGAGTTATGTAGTAAATAATTCAGCCTTTATTCAAAATATCATTTATCTTAGAGGAACAGAGCTCATCAGCTGTCCTTCCTTCCCCAGAAAAATCCCAAACCCACAAAACTGGACTTTATTTCTCATTCAAAACAAGAGCAGAGAGAAGTACTAAACAGAAATCAGCCTGAGCAAACACAAAACCATCACAGAGCTCAGGACGCAAAAAGATGGAACTGAAGAGGAATATATTTTGATACAAGATTTCCAAAAATGCTCAAAAGCTGTCCTTAGGCCTTCTTAACTGATGGCTAGGCAAGCCTTCTTTTAGGTGGCTAAAATAAGAAAATAAGTCCTACATCCTTTTCTTTCAAGCAAGGGAAAATAACAGTTCTAGCCAGCAAGAAAGTCAGTTATTAAGAGACTGCTAGCATAAAAATGAGACAGTCTGAAATATCTAGCAAAGGTATAATTTACAAGGCAGATAACAAAAGTAATTTCACTGATGAGTGGGCATAGATCAGAGCGAGTCGATTCTGCCATCAGAAGCTAAGAGGCCATTTTTGAGATTTCCATTTAAAACACACAGGTTGGCAAACCATAAGCTTTCTAAAACAAATATAAGAAGTTGTTCGCTGTTTTGACAAAACCTTTTAGAAAAAAAGCACTGAAAGCTTCCCATCTTTACACAAATATTCAGAATCTGTGCATAAAATGTTTGGCTTTTACCTACAAACTAATTCACTTATTGTCTGGGGCACGATCCCAAGGCAACATACCTGTCCATGAAGTTTCCTGCTGGCCTGTTTCACTCCTAATTAGCACTTAGCTTCGGTCCCTGCTCTGCCAACCTGTTACATATAGAGGGATCAGAAAGCTGATCAGGTGGAATGGAACTGATTTAGCTGTATGGGAACTATAACAGTAGCATCTTAAATGGATAGAAAATGATGCAGAGAAAAGTGTTAGAGAGAAACAACATGAAAAGGAAATTAAAAGGAAGATGGGAAACAGGCTACTGGGTAGAGAGGATGCATGAAAAGGAAGAGAGGAAACAAAAAGAATACAAAGGGAAGAAGAGAAAAAGTAGTAAGAAAATACTATCTTATATTTGACTCTCACCATGGAGTTGTTAGAGAATGGTTGGTATATGCAGGGGATGCACAGGGGAGTACTATAAAACACACATCACATCCAATCACCTACAAAACATTCTTAAATCATAAATGAGGTAAAAACCTCCAGCACTTTCACTAAACATGCTCTTCTCATGATCTCTGAAAGCTTTCGGTCTCTGGAAAGGGAGGGAAGGGGAAGAAGGGAGGTCTCAGTCACTGCCTTTCAGTAGTCTTTGTGAAACTAAAGCACTTGCATATGCTGGGCAATAACCAATGTAAGGAACTGGAGAATTAGTTGGGAATAATAATGTTCAGTTAGCATGACCTTGCAAAATAAACTAACCTGCACAGGCAGAAACCAATCTTCTTAGTCCTTAATGTTGCTTCTATCATCACCAGTCAAGTCACAGTGCAAAATAGTTTCTGCTTCAGTAAGAGAACCCTGCTATTCATAACATGAGTTTAGATAGGAAGACTAAAAGAAGAAAATTAACACTAAATGAAACCCTATATTTGGTAGTAAATCTTTTTCACAAATCTATTTTCATTAACACATGCTGATTTCTCAAAACTGAACTAATTCACAGGCACTTGATGACAAATCTCTTCAAACCCATGAGAAAAGTGAGAAAACCCAGAGCAATTAGAGGGTAAAAGCATAGTTCCTATTCACAAAACATTTCAGGTATTTTGATTTTTATTATTAAGTCAGAATTAAACCAAACTTCAAAACAACAAAATATTCTTTCTTTATCCATGCTGACTTCCAGCACCAGTGTTGCCTATAACTAGTATGAAATACATCCATACCCTCAGGTCTCAATGCCTGTCTCTAAGATCAGAGATCAACACCACCACCCAAGTAAATGGGAAGAAGAAAAAAAAAAAAAAAAACACAACAAAACACAACGACAACAACAACAAAAAAAAAACCAAACACCACAAACACAAACACTGAAAAGACTTTCAAAAAGACTGAACTACTAAGCTAAATATTCTTTGTATTAACTATTTAACTTCTACATTCTGATTTAACTATTAAAACTACAGAAAGTGTGGTCATTTTTCAAAAAAAAAAAAATTTCCTGGCTGTATATGGTTCCATTCCATTCATCCTCCTCTGCTGCCACTTTATCATTCTTTGTGATTTTGCTCCAATTCCTGTCTACTTTTGCTTTCTTCTGCTCAAAATGCACATGAGACTTCAGGAGCTCTCAAAGGATGTTCTTAAATTACCCTGAACATTTAAAACTCAGCTTAATTTCTCTCTGGAATATGTCAATAAAAGTGGTTAAGAATGGTTTTCTTCTGGATATGCAATGGTCTCTTCACTTGAGACAAACTGGTTTTATAAAGGTCTTGTAAGTCTCACAATGACCAAAACTCAGGCCTCTACCCTGATCAACAATAGCTATCTTTCTCTGTAAAACGATGTAATACATAACACATATAACTGCAACTATAATACAAAAAGGAGATTATTTCAGTTATTATTTCCAAGGGATTTTGTATGCATTGTCATACTCTGTTGCCCTCATATCGCTACCTATTAATTTATGCTGTCTGTGCCATGTAAAATAAGAAAGCAGTAGCATCTATCTACACCTGCATCACCCTTTTCAGTTAATCAGCTCTAACACTTACTTCTCAGTTAGTAGGTCTACAGTAACAACTTCTGCTCTAAATATTTATCTTCTTTTCTCAACTACAAAAGCCATGGAGAGAATGCACATTTCTTAATGCAAAATCAGTTTACTAACAGATGCATCAAACTTACATTCTATAAATCCTGAAATAGTACTGAAATTTGAACATTAAATTAAACAAATATATCCCGTATTTTAAAGATGAAAAAGCTTTATAAGCATCTATGCAAGTAAATTTTTTTGTTGTTGTTGTTGGTTGGGTTATAAATTTCTCGGTATGCTAAATCAGGACACACAAGACATACCAAATATTAATTTTCTGTAATAACAGCAATGAGACATGTTATTCAGTAATTTCATTTCCACTGGAAAAGGTCATTTCAAATTTAGCTATAGTACCTCTGCATAGGTTAACCTTGAATATTCGGGAAAGTAGTTCTGAGAAACCTTTACAATCACATTAGATTTTAACAATATTGTAAGACATAATCAATACTTTTAGGAAAATATGAATTTTCTTTATGCTAGTAGTTTTGCTTTGAATTGGAAATAGGTATATAATAAAAAAAGTAAAAAAGAAAAAAAGTATGTGGTTTGTTTGTGGTTAGCTGATGAAGAACTTGAAACAGAGAGGTTAACCTTATTTCCAGATGTGTGTGTCATCACCCCTCCTATGATTTCCAATACAGGAAGTAAAGCAGAAAAAAAAAAAAAAAAAGAAAAAAGATATGTTTTCTCTAGAAAACTAAACACAGGTTTTCTCTAAGTAACTCTAAGGGTAGAAATACCTGTCAAATTCAAAATAATCAAAAACAACTCCTTGCTTTACAAGCGCAGAAAGAGGTCAATATGGCTGCTGTTCCAACCGGTGTCTGTGTCCATATACAATACCCATTGAAGCGTCACAGCAGAGTCAACAGGAGCAGCAGGACAGATGACACCATGCTACTGACTTCCTTTAAAGCCAACCTTCTTTTTCTTTTACATTACAAACCTTACTTCGCCCCCACACACACCTTTTTGTCTGCAGTTTATCTATTGACGTCTCCCCACACCTTTACAGTGGTGGTGTGGTTTAGAGCCGAGCCCACACAGCATTCACTCAATGCCCCCCCCACCCCCTCACAGGAAGGAGAAGAGGGAGAAAAATGGGAAAACCCCATGGGCTGAGATAAGGAAGATTCAATACAGCAATGCAACAAGGTATACAACCACCAACAGCAACAAATACCAGTAACGAACCAATACCCACGAAGATGAGAGAGCTGACGACCTGAGAAAAAGGAGCCACCGCACCACCACCTGTTTCGCACACTTTGGCCAGTCCACCCCTTGCCCTTCCTTATATACTGGGCATGACGTCAGTATGGTATCGAATAACACATTGCCTGCTTCGGTTGTCTGATTGTGACACACACCCCACCCCTTCTGACTTGTAGTCTGTCCTGGTTTGAGTGAGAACAGAACTAATTCTGTTCAGTGATTTTACTTTTCATCTCAGTTCCTCTAACTGACTGCACTGTCTGAAGTTAGCAGCCTGTTTCCACAGGCAGTGTCTGCTGCTGGCAGTGATAACAGCCCGTGTTTAGAGTTAGTACCAAGTATTGGTGTGCAGACCAAGGCCACTGCTGGATCTTGTGTACCATGCTGGGGGTGCACAAAGTAAAAGGCTGCACCTGCAGGGAGGTGCAGACAGAACA
This sequence comes from Megaceryle maxima, assembly GCA_024605025.1. Classification (NCBI taxonomy): domain Eukaryota; kingdom Metazoa; phylum Chordata; class Aves; order Coraciiformes; family Cerylidae; genus Megaceryle; species Megaceryle maxima. Next base: position 11,683 of record JANHGN010015705.1, read on the forward strand.
GGTGACCCCAAACTGACCAATAAGGGATTCCAGCCCATAGATATCATATTCAATATAAAGCTGAGAGATCTTACCCTCTTGGCCCACTTTGCCAGCTTTGCTCAGTTAGGCTCAGGCCCTCTTCCATTTTCTTCCTCAGAGCACCCAAGGAGGCCTCTGATCCCAATCGGTGTGTTCCTGAATCTTCTACCAGAATCCAGCTCCTGAACACAGCTCCCATCTGCTGCTGGGCCCTGTCTGGGACTATCCCAGTGCCTGCTCCACAGCATCAGTATCAGGGGAGTGGGTTCAATACTGATTTTGTATATATTCCCTTTTTATTATTATTATTATTTTCATTAAAGCTGTTCTAGTTTCCTTTTCTACTTGCTATGTCTCTCTCAATCCCTTCCTCTTCCCCTTTTGGGAGGGCGAGGGGTTAACAGACAATCTGTTATAGGTCTAGTGGGCTGCCCTGAAACTAAACCATGACATAGTGAAAATTATCTCTACCCTAACCCAGGACAACTGGCAGACGTGGTTCAAGAATGCATCATGCTTTAATTGCACTAGAACAACACAGGTCAAAACTTTTGCTGAAATTTTAACATGTGAACATCCTCGAGGAAGAAAATTGGAGCGCTCAAATCAATGGTTGAAAGAGTCACAGAGCTCACTCAGTCAGAAAAAAAATCCCTTCTTGCTTAGCAGCGTGTCACAGTACACGCATGAAAAAACCATGAGCTGACTACCACCATGGATTAATCCAAAACCATGCATACTACAGATTAGATTGCCACCAGTTGAATTTAAGTAGCCTAAGGAACTGGAAAAATCAGAACCAACACTGCTAAGTAATCCTGACTGAAAAAGATTAGGTAGAAGATGGGAGGATGAGTGGGGAGGGAGGGTGAGAATTTCATTCAAGAGAAAAAGAGAAAAAAAAAAAAAAAAAATCCATTTTTACACTACTTACTCCTGTAGGCTGAAATATCAGTCCATCCACTTCATGGCTAACTTCTCTGGCAAAGCTTCCTTCCAGAAGCTGTAGAACAAAAGGAAAAGAAAACATTTTTTCCATAGAGAAATATTGCACTTAGAAGACTTCACACCAAAACAGATTACACACTACTGCTGCAATCATTTGCTAGTAAACTGCTTATTTATGGCTTAATGTTAAGCTTGTGAAATGTCAATATAGAAAGTTTCAACAAATGAGAAGTTTTTACAAAGAACACTAAGGCAGAAACAACTTTCAGGGAGGCGAATCCTTACAGTTCTATCCAAGGAAAATGCTTTTGTCCAAAAAGAACTACTGAGAAAACAGTATGATTCTATACACTGTAAAATGAAGAAAAACCAGTTCTGGTACAGGACACCACAATCATTTGTGGCACAACTAAAAAACACATCTGCCACTTACATACCCAACTAGTGCTTACTTTATATTGCAACTCTGTACTGAAACATTTCAGGGCATTATTCAAAAATTCATATTCAGCAGCCTCTCTAACTAGGGCATAACCCAGTAACACTACTGTAAAACAACTGTCGCAATTAATTTGGATCTTGAATAGTCTAGTTTACATTTTTCAGAGACCTCCATATAGAGAAGGAGATGCAATTACCAGAGAAAAACCATGTAACTGAACTAACTGATGAAACTACCTCATTGATAGTTATGAGAATTGATGACATACTTCCATGTTAAATTACGACTTGCCTAAGGAAAAGCAAATAAACAATGAGAACTACAGTTGAGAAGTCAGACCAAAAATTAACAGAATTATCAAAACACCTCTTTATTAACTTCAGTTTATTTTTTACTGTAGAGATGAAGAACCTGTCCTGAAGTTGCAGGTGCTTTTAAGTAACATCTTAAAAAGGCCCAATTTGATATGTAAATAACCACATTGTCATAAAACATAGCAAATAAACAGCTCATTAAATCAAAGCGACCTTTAAAGCAATATTTTGGCCTAGACTGCTAATTCTGCACCATTTCCTTTCTACGGTCAACTTCAGTCAATGACCCACTGACTATAATAGTCAGTAAAGGACAAAAGTATGAAACATTTGTACTTTACTATGGGGTTCATAACTCAAACTTATACATTTCATGGGTTAAAAACCCGATGGCCAAATATTTAAAACAATAATAAATAACATGGCATTTCACTTAAACTTGTAATTGTTTGCACAGAATAATCAATCATTTTGCTATAAAACCCCCTAGCTTTTTTCCTTATTCATAGTACTCCTTAGCATATTTGTACATACAGCTCCATCAACAAATACAGCTTTTCACTATTCAACTTCTAGATACAATTTAATTGGGGAGAAAAAAAAAAATAAAAAAAAAATCACACTCTATGAGAGTACTCTGAAGCACTAAAATACTTTAAGAATATTTGATTCTGCATAAGAAATCATTCAACACTATCTTTCAGTAGAGAAAGCCCGTACTTGGCACTTGCAAGTTGTAACATGGTACCATTCTGATATCTGCAGCTGAGGCTCAAAGTGTAATGCATCCTCTACACAACATAACCAAAAATAGTAATAGCCAATTATTTCATAAATTCATTTTTAGTCTTTGCTTCATTAGAACAATGAGTACATTGGAAAAATATTGAAACAAATGTTTAAAAAAAATTTTTTTTTTTCAATTTCTACACATACTAAGTCTTCTGTGGATCACTTGCAAGATTACTGTGGATTTCAAAAACTGACTGGCCAGTAAGAAATCTGTAAGAAGAATATGCTTCATATTTACAAAAACACATGGGAAAGGTTTCATTAAAGTCAAGTATCAAAAAACTTCACTGAATAATAACAGTAATAATAAAACTTTAATAATAAAATACAAACTTAAAATTAGTAGAAACTATACTGTTTATATGTTTCTAGCTAGCTTATTAAAAGGCACTAACCAAGGTGGCAAACAGAAACCAATCATCTCTGTTTCTGCTTATTTGAAGTTCTTAAAGGAGCTATCATTTGAGAACATGGTTACATTGGTGTTGGAGCTTCCATAAACTGCACTATTTATTCTTTCCCAAAATAAAGCTTAGTATATAAACAATCTTTTAATTTAAGAGTGTGACTCACCCAGGTAAAGCATAAAATTATCATCATACACTTGTTTACCTGTAGCTCTCTCCACTCATAGTTTTAGAAAGCTACCTTAAAAAGCAGTATTACAACTTGATAAATGGGGAGGAAAATGTAAATTCAAAATTTATCATTTCAGAAATACATTCAGATATTCCTTTGCATTCACTATTTCACCAAAACTATAAAATCCAAAGGAGTCCTTCTTATCAACCTGATACCCCAGTTTCAGACTTGGAACTCATTCTCATTTTGGAGGTCCACAGTGCCCTCACTAAGATATCTCCTCCTAAGTGTCAATTACATATCACAGAAAAAAGGATTTTAGAACCAGAGCAAGACTCGACAGATAACTAAACCTCCTTTACTCCCAGTTATGCTACTTTTGTTCTCATTAAGTCAATTAAAAGTATTTGAATGTTAGCATTCTAGAAAGGAATTTTTACTAGCAATCTGGAGGAGGGAGACAGAAGTGGGAAGCAGGGAACGGAAATTTTCTCTGAGCTTCTTCCTATACACTTTTTCTTGAAAATTAAACTATTTAGAGGTTGCCTGTGAACAGCAGAATACATACCCATTGACTGCAGAAAACTGGGAATGCCAAGAGAATGAACAGAAATTTTTGACATATACGCAAGTATTTTTGCTGCTAAAAATACAGTTTATATAAGGTTTTTAGGTTTATGAACTTAAAATGCAGATATCGTGGTTCATCTTTAAAAAAAAAAAATTATGTTCAACTCTCCACACATTAAAATTTCTAATTAGCTTGAACAGCACAGTCTCTTTTAATCGGTACCATGATAAATGGCACACCTGCTTGACTGGGATGACTGCCAGGGATCAGATAAACGCAATACATCTCAATGACATTTTATAAAAGATGGGGAAATGATGCATGTGAACCAGTTCCTCTGGCATGCTATTCCTTGTAGCCTTGTGGCATCTATATCCACCTGTGAACCCCTCTGTTCACTTCTTGCAGCTTCCTGCTTCACTGTGAACATTGCAATAAACCATAGACTCATACTACACTTTATTTTAAACTTTTCCTTTTGTACTTTTATAACAAAATAAAATTCTGAATTATTGCTACATCTAATAACATTCCTCTAATGAAAAGAATGGTATAATTGCATGGAAGGACTGGAGCTGTAGAACGAGTCAGGACAGTTCTTTTTGCTCTTGAACCACTGAGCTGAGGAGCTCAATGTCATCAGAGTATGTCATCAAAGCAACGCTAATAACATGCTGAAGATTATTTAACTAAAACACCAAACAGTTCTGGAGTGGATAACTGAAAAATCATGCTTTGGAGATCTCTCTGTACATTACAATAAAGGAATCACTTGGCTCCTCCAAGAGGAAGAGAAGAAAATTTTGTGCATATAGACACCATGTAAGAGTAGTTAAGTTTTTACTGGTGTTTCTGTAATTCTGAGCCAAGCCACATGACTAACAAGATTTCAGATGTTACATTATTTATAAAATAAATAAATCCAGTAGGTACTACTGTGCCTTTTCCTTCCCCTTACAAAAAAACCCAACAACCTCATGGCAACACAAAATGCTCTGAGAGTTATGTAGATTCCAAAACATAGTAATGATTCTGCAAAGTCATACTGACTTTCTACAAAATAATTTGGCTAAGGTCCTTGCACACAGCTATTAGTAATGTGTTCTGCCACAGTATGCAAATATACCATTTTGTCCATAATTTGGATTCAGAAGTGATACTGCTTGCTAACCTGATGGAAAACTTGGGAATACGGGGGAAAAAAAACCTCCTTGAATTTTATAATACAAGATAAATATATGTCTATTTTCCTTGCCTTTGCAATTTAACTGCTATATGCTTCACTCAGGTTCAAGTCAAGATAGAGCAATAACTCTGCCTGCACCAGTCCCTAGAGCAGTTTTTCAGAATGCCCTTCAAATTACCATCATCTACCTGTTCACTCTACAGCAAAAGCTGCAAAGGGAACAACTTTACTCAGAAGTATTAGTTACAAATAAACTACTAATCCAATTGTCAGTTAATTGGAAAGTAATACACCTTCAGACATGAGCTGCCATTCCTGACTCCAGAGCCAGCATCTTCCCTGGCTTAAGTTTCAGCCCCACTTACAGGGTGACTTCTTCCCCTGATAATGACAAACTACAAAGTAATTCTCACATCCTGACAACAGTCAAGTTTTACAGGCGTTAACTCATAAATCTCTGTACAGATACTGCAGATTCCTTAAACTTATTATACCATCTTCAAATGAAGATTCAATAAAGATTCAAAGTCACCAGCACCAATAACCAACTCTTTTAAAAGGAAACATTCTGTCTCTTTCCTTGCACTTCTCTAAAAGAGATGGACTAAGGTTCTTTTAAACCAGGGTATCGCTCCCGTTTTATTTTTACATTAATTTGTTTCATCTTGTTTGTCAATTTCTGTATTTTGCTATTTTTACATGACAACCTCCTCAACAGCCCTGTCTCATTTCAGTGTATACTCTTTCATGAGATCCTAATTAGACAAGTTCAATATAAAAATTGTTTACTTTAACACTGGTTGCTGATACATTTAAAGCACCCCAGAAGTTTTACATTCAAAGTTGGAGCTAGAAATGTTTTAAAATATACAGTTGTTTAACAACACTCAATAAAGTATCTGAATCTAATGAATCTAAGTATTTTCATCATATTTTTGCTAAAATTAAGAAAAAAAAATTATCTCTACTATTACTTACAGAAGTCTCTCAGGAAAGGATCTATGAATCATAAGCCTACCTGAAGATCTATGTAACAAACCCAGTATTTCTACTGGGTAGCCTCCCTGGATTTAAGTTTAAAAAAAAAAAACAAAAAACAAACACGAAACTCCAGTTTAATAAAACTATTTTGTTTAAAAGTCAGAATTGAAATCTAGTTCTTAGTTATCAGTAGAATAAAAATACAATGAGAATAACCTGCTACATAACATCTTCAGAAATCCTGCTTTTAATGGCATTAGAAATCCCCCAGAATGACTTCTATGTTAAATTAAAATAATGCAAAAATAGTTTGGCTCAGATTCAGCCCAAAAATCACATTACCCAAAATAAATCAATCAGTAACAGGGCATGATGGAGACGTTATCCAGACTATTAACATTCTAAACTCCAGCAACATTACATTTTGAAAAGGAGGCCTCCTGGAAAAGAATGAAACATGCTGTTGGTGGAGTAGGAAGTTTCCTTCCAGGTGATACACTGGCTACTGTGCAATGCTTAAAAATACTATCAAATGCAGCTTAGTTACAGGTGAGGGAAGCTGGTCCCTCTAAGCTAGGGTTGAAGTCACTGCTCCTTCCTTTTCCCCAGAATTTTTTCAGTTTCCCCTGTCCTGCAGCATAACTTTTTTTTGTTTGTTTCATTTCTAAAAGCAGAGAAGGTATCAAGATTTAACAGCTGCCTTCAGTCTCAAAGCAAAAAAGCATCAAATAGCATATGAGTAACAATATACTGGGGGAGAAGGTTCCATATATTATTTAAAAGTAAAACTCAAAATCTCAAACTTTCCGCAGATAAAAAGTTGACTAATTCACATTTTAAGAGAAATGGGGCCCAAGATGAAGTGTTAAGAGAAGTTTTTATTTCAATTCATTGACTGAAATTACTACAAATATATGGTAAAATTTTCAAAACAATCCTTAGTGACTCTGAGGAATATACAGATTGGGGAATTAAAGGGAGCACACAACTTCTTCAAAATGGAAAGAAGGGAAAAAAGAGAAAATCCCAAACATCAAACTGAATCCACACAGACTTCTATCTTTTTCATGCTCAGGATAGCACTCACCTCACCTAGCGTTACCATTTGAAGTAGAAGAGCTGACCTAAACAAATCTAGTGTAAATGAACAGTTCGGGAGGGAAGGGGAGGGGTGGGGGAGATGGCAGAAGATCAAAGTGGTCCCTCTGGCAGTTCCACTACTTCCCTTCCTCCCTCCCTGCCCAAAATCAGACATAGCCCAGATCACCAGCTCAGACTACCTCTCAGACACCTACAAGGATGAAACCCTCTCCTCTCATGTATATTTAAGTTCCTCTTTGACTTACGGTCATGTGCCAAGTAATTGTTTTGAAAACTGCAGTCCCAAGTTACAGAACACCGTGATGGAAAATCACAGTCTTCATCAAGTTTGATCCAATTGCATGCACAATGAAAAAAATAATGTCTATTTCTCAGGATTTTTTTTCTTCCTTCAACTTTTCTTACTTGTTCCTCTGTTTAGACACTGACCAAGACACCTCTTTACAGTTTTTTTGGGCAAAAAACCCAAGCTTCACGCTTCAAACATTTCACAAGGAAGCAGATGTACCTCTTCAAATATTTAAATGATGTCTGCTCCAAACTCACAGTTGAAATTTTTTTTCATCAACTGAAACCATTCCAGATAGACTAGACAGAATATTCCAGAAGGGCCATAGCAGCAAGTAAAAAAATGCACTCCCTCTTCTCCTTCACAGGAGTCTTCTTTCAAGGTATCTCTGGATACATGAGCTCTTGCCAAAGTGTTTCACCAGTCAATGGCTCATTATAACCATCTGCTTGACTTCTTCCACAAAAATGTGAAGGTCCTAAAATCCCAGCCCATGGTCTCAGGAGTCTGACTTAGTGCATGGCCATACAAGTAAATATTTAGGCTTGCACCCTGTGATTCCAAAGTCTGTAACTAGTTTCAGTATTATAGCTAGCTTTCGGTATTATTAGACTACTTCCAGTGTTATTATAATACTAGCTTTTGCTATTAACATGTACTTCCCTTGCAAAAACACAAGTGAGCTGTAGCTCATTTATGTGATCTTATATTTTCCTCCAAATCACCTACAAATACACTGAAAAGCCGATTTTTAATAATTTAACATGACCCACTTTCTTTTGCATTATTCTCATTTCCTAATCAAAATACTTATGCTACCTCACATCAAATCAATGAGGTAAAAATTGCACCAGTTGAAGCGTATCTTTACAGAAGAGCTAAGTCCGATTCTATAATGAATCCTCAATTATTAACTGTATTTGGCTATATTTATCTTAAAGATATTGAATTTTTGTTTGCTGGGAAACCAGCAACAAAAAGGCAAGAAAGGAAATGCAGCACAGTAACAGAGTACAGTCAGAAAACCACAGCTTATACTAGATATTCTTAGGCTAGTATACTAAAAAAATAATGAAGTTACAAAATATTTCCTGGCCCATGCTAATGGTCTAAAATATGCATAAAGAAGAGTAGGATCAAAAAATGTAGAAATAAAAAAAACTGAACTTCCTAAGAAATAATTAACTAAAGAAGTTTTATACACTAATTAAGAACCAAAACATATTGAAGAATAACTGCTACATTTTAGCACAGTAAACCAGCGAAATTATCTACTTTGCCCCAACTGCATATGGAACAAAAACCATAAACTTTTAATTTGCTCATACTTAAAAAGAAATTTCATGCTCCTAGGCTGTAAAATCATGTATAGTTCAAATTGGGATGAAAATGCTTTAAAAATTAAATTATGCTTACAGGTCAAATCCTAGTTTTCATGCAGCCACTCATTCAAGATGCTAATTCAAGATATAAACAAAGAAAACCTGCAAATCTGTCCATTTGAACACAGGTATCTTGAAAGCACTTGATGTTAACCAATAACTCAGTACTAAACAAGAACAGTAACATTGAACTCCAAAGGTTCAGCTTTTTAAGACAATCACAACTGTGTAAACTCCAAAGGTTCAGCTTTTTAAGACAATCACAACTGTGTAATCTGTGGCAACATCTGAATCATGTTGTGATGAAAATGATACCAAATGACTGCATAAAGACACACGGGAATTCTCAGTTGATAAAATTTTAAAATACATACTTTTATAAAATACTATTTTATGAAAAACCTTTAAGTTTGTTAATTTACTAAAAGCTCTGAAACCAATCATACTGAAAGACTAAAAATAACCTCTTTGCCAAGTTAATCATACAGAACATTTTGGCTCAAAAGACATTAAAAACACCTAATTACGGCAATGGATTTGTTCCCTCTAAGAATGAAAGCAGATAATGGCAGCAACATGAGACTGATGTTCACTAATATGATCAAGAGACTAATTATTATCCATGAATCATTTGTAGCGTTCAAAACTTGATTAATGTCAGGTCAAGTTTAACATGTGATAGGTTTTATTAGTAATGCTTGGCTATCCCACAGCTTGTCAGTTTAAGCGAGTGCCATCTGTTAGGGTAGGAATAGCCAACAGCCACAACAAAAGCACAGTAGATATGACTGGTCACTGAAGTACTTTTTAAGAATTCCATAAGGGAGCTACCCTAATAACTTTAAACACACCAGACTGGGATCCAGCAGGAAAAGATAGGAAATTTACATCCCAAAAAAGTGAGAGCGCAAGGATGGCTTTTTCTCATTTTAAAGCTCGACCGAAGGCGTGTTTAGCAATACTAAATCTATATTCACAGATTGACCGGTCTCTAGTAACAAAAATTCTTTTGCCAGAGGAGCATGCATAGCTTCCTCTCTACACTCCATCTTCTTTAGCAAGCCTTCTTGTACAGAAAACACTGTTTTACTCTTTAAAGCATCCCTCATGGTATTCAAGTACGTATGGCCCTAACTAATGGCTCACAGAGCAAAACACTGTTAGAAGACAATGGACCTGAAATTCATACTCCACAAGCAAATGTTTACTGACAGTCTCCCACTATGCAAGAAGAAATCTTTTTGCAGCAGACTCACTTCCTATGATTTCAGAGCACTTTGTGAGTGGCCAGCTTCACCAGGGGTCACCTCTCCCATGTACAGTCCATTCACAACTCCTGCAGCAGGACAGGAACGTACTTGCTATCCTAAGAGCTCACCTGGGCACCTCCACTGAACCTTCATGAGCTCTGCACTAATAACAGCAGGAGCAGCAAGGCTGAAATAACATGAAGTGGCAACAGACAGGTGCAGGCACAGAGAGGAAGGGAGGTGACCTAATTGTACCTGGGTTTTCTCCGGCACCTAAGTACTCTCCTCTGGTCTAAAACTAGTTAAAAACTCAGCAGGAGCATTGGAAGAATTATTTTTACCTCACAGCTATCACAGCTACAACAGCCCTCTCAGATGTATTATAAATATGTTCTCATTTGATGGCTTTCTTGCATTCTAAAAGGATGAAGCTGAAAGGCTGTAGATTCAGGCTGCCACTAGCATCTCTTCAGTCTGCACTCCAGCTCCAAGGGTTTTGTTTTCTGGCTAAGAACATGATGTGCAGGGCTCCCAGACTCCTTGATGTCTAGATGTAAAAGCCAAGTATTCTGAAGACCTGATACTAGTAGGCTGTAGACATTAAGTAACATAATTCAAAGAACCATTAACTATTATACAGTTTCTTCTTCAATCATTTGCCAATGTAATTTCATAGCTGATGACAGACAAGGACCCAAACAACTAGAGCCTGGGCATCAGCATTCTTACTAATGACATCACTCCTCATTGATTGGCTTTTTAGAAGAGCAATTCTGCAAGCATGTCTTCACTGGAGTCTATGTATTCTTTACAGAACAGGAAGGCAATAGAAATTCCTGTTTATGCTCATGGGAGGGAAACAAGAAACACTTCCAAGCAAGAAAGCCAGAGAGAATCATTCCTTCTATCTGTAGCCTGCTTTGTGTCATGACTGAGGAACCTCTGAAAAAAACAAGTTAATTCCACACACTGGACTCTCAGAGCTTTCCCAGCTCCTGCTAGAACTGCTGCCAGTTTCCCAAGAGAGTGTTATAGTCTCCTTTTTCCATAGAGAACTTAAAGCAAGGGAAAGCATACATATCTTCTGAAACCTGCTTCTTAAATCATTTTTACTACTCCTCTAAAAGATTTAAAGAAAAGCCATTTCCAGATATATGATCAGCTGAAAGTTACCGTAGTCTGTGATGGGATGAAACCTCTGATAACAAGAAAGTGGAAGAACTGCACTAGCTGGATCTCATTACCCAGCTACAAGGGAAAAATGCTGTAGTGAACAATAAAACATATTACAAAGGTGCCGGGGAATAAAGTTTGAGAGTTTTTTTCTAATCTCTTTTTGGTCTTGCAGTTAATTCATTAAGTGCACTCTTTAAAGATGCTACTAATACTAGTGATATGTTGTGTTCCTTAATTATTTAGATAGAGGCATTTTAGGAAGACACTGCAGTTACGAGTCCCACTGAGCTATCACCAGTTTACTGGTTCCGAGTGAACAACTCCAAAGGTCAGGTAACTAATATATGCAAACCAATACCTAAGAATAACATGAGCACTATGTGTGTTAATGCTTAATTTGACAGCATATCTGCATTCCTGAATTCCAAATAAGCATGAGGCATTTCTCACTGTCAGTTTCTTCTCAAAAACACAACGGAGGAATAGACATCAATTAACTGCAATGTTTTCAAATGCTTCCTTCAAGTAAGAGAAATAGGCTGCCTCAAGAAACTTTAATTGACTTTTTTGATAGCCTCAAAATGGGAGAAATACGGATTCCCAGAGGCTGTGAGGGAATGTCACTGCCAAACAGCAATAATATTTTATATTTATTTCACCTCATCAGGTGAAATATATTTCACAGCTTGGCCACTTAATTTACTGTGCTCTTGCAAGTTCTCTATTTCAGCCTGCAAGGTACTTAAATTTTTCCTTTTAGGGACTGGGATTTTGTCCACGTCCCTTTCCCCATGCTCTCATACGTGGCAGAGCACACTTGCCTGAGACTAAAGTTCTGCTGGACCTAAACCTGGAGGAGGTTCAATAGGTGCCACTAGAAAATTCTTTTACCTTTTTACAAATGATCTACAAGCTGAATGGATAGCAGATACTCAGTAAAGTCTGTTACCTGATGTCCTCAACTGAGCAAGGTTCTCTCACTGGTGTTTAGAAGCTCTCTAATATTCTGGGTTTGATCAAATACAACATTCAAAAGTTTTGATGTCAAAGGAAAAAAAATAATTAAGCTCCATCGGGCACTGTACATTTTAATTTATTTCTAAGTGATCTTCCAGTGTTACAAACTCAATAGGGTTTATCTGTTATCCAGCCCCTGTGTAAACGGCTACTACGTAATCCGGTCTCTTGTCAAGAATGTGGACAGGCCTGTTTTAATTACATCATATAATTAAGGATTATGTTTTATTAAGCATTTCCACTAAGACTCATCACAGACATATCTGTATACACAATAATTCAACGAGACATAAAATGGAGATTTGAGAATATCAAGTCTTCACAGACTTACTATTACAATGCCTGATTCAAAATGGACTAATGTATTCCACTGGGCATTGGTGCAGTAATTTTAACACAAAAATTAAGATTTAATATTATATTCTGGATATTTAAATCTAAGTATCTCCTTATTCTGCAATGTAATGGCACTTGAGGGCTTTATTTGCTACCAAGTTTGAAATTAAAACTTGCCACTGTAAGGCCATAACAGTAAAATGTTAAGATATTATCTCTTTATGTTAAATAAAGAAATTAATTGTGTACAGGATTATTTTGGAGGGGAAAAAAATAAAAAAAAGAGCTATCAGGGATGTCCTATAATCTTGCATTGTAAAATATTGCTTTAGATTTCACCCTTATCCTTACAATTGCCTCTGTGCTTTTCTTAATTTTATCTAAATGAAGTGCATGTCTCTTGAAACATCATTCCAATACGAGAAGGCTGATGGCTTCCCTGTGGAGCTGTATTGCCAGGAGGCAGTTTGGAAAGTGACAAGCTGTGAAGTGGCAAAACGGACAACATTAAACAGTCGCCCCTCAATTAATGAGTGGAGTGACCCACTTAGTCACCACAGCTGAGTCCTCTAATTCAGAAGATATCAAATATACCAGTTCTATTGCCCATACTGGGATACCGAGTAACCAAATCCAAAAGGATTTTCATCTTCTCTGTTTTGGAAGTAACACCACAAAACCCCTGAAATTTGAAGTCACCGTTAAAGACTTTTTTCCTACTTAGAAAAGTATTATTATTTTCATTGCACAAAATACAGCAGAAATAATTTACAAAAATGTTAGAATGTTCAAGGCTAATGTTAAAGTGTTAAATATATCCTGTTCTGATATTTAAACTTACAATGTGCACCAAGTATAATGGTTCATCCATACGCCTTTATTTTTTTCACTAGCTTCATTGTTTTCTTTCCCACACTACACTTTGTCAAGTCAGAATTTATATATTTCACATCTCAATTACTGTACATTAATTTAATTTGTACCACTAATAATATCTAACATGGGCCGCTAGTTATAAAAATAATCCTTCATGAAAATATTTGACACTTTGTTTTAACTTCAGTAGATCGTTTTCAAAAAATATGAAATGTAACTAATACGTGAATAATTTCCTAAACCAACAGCATAAAAAGCCCAACTTACTTCTTTTTCTAACCAAAATTGTACTGTGCTGAAATACACTTGACCTTCAACACCACAAATAATAATAATCAAAAGCAAGTAGCCTAATCCTCTTTTGTTAACTCCAGGAAATTAACAGAGGTTCTTGTTCATGAATGGCTCTTCTCAGGTGACTCCACCAGAGCAAGGAGGCTGAAAAGTTATCCATAGCTGAGTCTTTTTTTTTACTCCCTAGCACAAGGGAAACATCTTTTGGTGTAAACCAAATCTAACCAAATAACTGCAGACTCCTTGTCCCACAGAAAGCAAAGGAACACCCAGAGGCAGCCTGGATACCCCCATCGGCCTGGTCTACAAAGTCCCTGCTACCCCCATCCTCCCACTGACAGAAATTATGTTTATCGAAGAGTATCCACGTCATTCCAGTGCTGCAGGTGGTTGCATGAAATAGCACCAGTTCAAGCACTACATCTTGCGTGGCAGTAACCCACGGTCAGCTCAAGAGCCACAGTCTGGACATCTACTTCATATTACAATTTGTAAAGCTTCCACTTGGTCTGGTTGGCTGTCCTCACCTTTAAAACTCACATGCTACAATAATTTTGAGAAATCAGGCTGACGTACAACATGCTGGGTTCAAATTCCAATATAAGCATAAGGTAACATCTTTCCAACTTCTAAGTCACTACTTGTTTACTAGGTTCCTCAGGTCAACCATTATTTGCATTTGCAGGAAGAAAAGCACTGCAAAAAGATTTGAGCGACGATAACCCACACAAAAGCATCTTAGTGAGGAAATAAGGTAATACTGCTTTTACAACATGTAACTTTCCATCTTGGTGGGGGAAGGAATAGAACAAAATGAGGAAGAAATACGTGGAGTCAAGAAATAGAAGCAAACAGAAACAAAATGGTAGAGGGGAAATGGGTTAGAAGATAACTAAAAGGAGATGAGATGATAAACAGGCCAAAAACCTGGAATAGAACAGATGGGAGCGAAGACTGCGGTGTAGGCCAGACACCAAAGAGTGACTGCCAACTCTGGGTCAGAAAATGCAGGACTGAAAGGTGAACCGATTAAGCTACTCCTTAAGGCATGGAAAATAAAAACAAAAACAGAGGAAACAAGTCTTTTTGGCATTAAAAACCCTCCAGATGGTAACATTCCCCCTCCACCGAGATGTGGAATTCAAAATATCCAATAAACAGACAGAGATTATTTGACATGTCTGCTGTTGCCATTGCTGCCTCTAATTCTTTCATCTTCTGACCCATGATTGCAAACCCTCTTTTGTCTGTAGGCTACTTGGTGTCATAAGACATTGATTTGTGGTCATTTACAGTCAGTTGTGGGTTAACAGCTCTCTAGGCAGACGTGGATCAGCTATGTCCACATATTCTGCCTTTCATCATTTATTTTTTTCAGGCCATGCATTTTACCACTGCTCAACTGCCTGCAAAATGCTTCACACCAACATCAGCAAGACACATACTTACACAATCACTTCCTTCATCAGAGGTCCACGGCCACTGAATATTCCAAAGCAAGCCACCTCTACAGTAGCTATACATTTATTGGTACAAACTTCGAAACATTCCACCTTTCCTAACTACAGCAAAAGCAGGTTCAAAAAAATAAAAATAAAGCCCCAAATGTCAAATAAAACATGAGAACAAAATAAGTCATCTGTCAGCTCACAGGTTTGACTGAAAACTTCCAAGAAGATCCTAGACCATTTAATCTTCTATCAGAGATTACTCACCTTCATTCTAATCCCCCTAGGAAAAGCTGTCATTTTAAAACCAGGTAATAGTCTTAAGAACTGACAAGTCACTGACATACAGCATGCTAACGTTTGAAAAACGTCGTTCATTTGACCTGTATCATTGTTTAACCTTTAGCCCTATTGTTCTGTTGAGAGTGGTGAGCACAATTCTCCCTGGGACCACAGACTGCACAGAAAGGAACTATTTTTCTACTCCTGCTGAACAGGATTTTCACTAGAAAATAGACTTTAGTGATGACATCCAGGCTGGGACTATCCACACAAAAAAGCCTTAAAAAAAGAACTGCAGCTGGGTTGGTTTAGGCAACAAAAGCCAAGACTTGCATCATTTCCAAGAGTTTCATTATTTCCAGGGACCTGTACTTCCTGTTTAACATAATGAAGATAATGTCCTTGTTGAAAATCCTAGATTATTTGTATGGATAAAAGGCTACGGCTCCAAGGCTAAGAATATGCAGCATAAAAGCATTAACTTCACCGGTCTTTAATACTTTAGCACCAAGGGAGCCTACAACTCAGCTTTTTTCCATAGTCTGCTGCTGTCATTACATGACAGGTGAGAAAGCTGGCAGATTTGACCATGTGATCTCCTTGAATTCTGATGCACACTAATAAATATAAAGAAAGCAAGCTAGGCAACAAAAGTGACCAACCACCCAAGTGTAATGACAAGCAGCAAAGATTCAACATTGCACAAAAAGCATCTCTCTAAAAAGAATTTGGAAGTTATATTAAAAGGCAAAATTGCTGTCCAAGAACATGTTTTCCCAGCTAACACTAAAAGACTAAACTGTGTTTAATGATTCTTTGATTACAGGGGGAGACAAATTTAGTGATATTGCTTTCTCCATCAGCATCCAAGTTCAACAAGGTAACATTTTTAGATATTTTCAGAATATGCAACCTGTCCCCAGGTGATCGTTTCTTCCTCTTCTCAAAATTCAGTCTTACAAAAACCAAAGTCCACCAAAACATCTTAAAATAAGGTTCAAAACATTATAATGATTATAACATTGTAAAGATATAGTCTTTATTTCCAAAATCTAGTACCAACAACAAATGTCAAAGCACAACTATAAATGCTACCATACTTGGTAATTGGATTTTTAAAGTGCATTTCATTTCACAGTAAATTGG
>JANHGN010015705.1:28216-45524 GCA_024605025.1 Megaceryle maxima
TAAATAAAATAAAATAATTTTTTAAAAAAGACAATACTCTAACTCTGGTGTTAAAATCCCAAATCCATAACTCTAAGAATTTAATTATCAGACATATATAACACAGTACAAAGTTTATTGCTGTTTCACGTAATTGCTTCCACATTTTGACTGAAAATAACTTCTGTGGACAACATTTGTTTTTCCTGGTACAAGTAAAAGTTTTAGTCATTTCTTGTGCTATTAAATACCGTACTGAGACTCCTAGCCTTTTTGAGTAATGTTCCTACCATCCACCCAACCTAACATACATCTACCATTTTGTGCTATTGTTAATATGAAAAATAGCCAATGACAGCTTTTCATTTAGAACACTATGTCTTAACTCAGGTTATAGAACAGAATGATGGAGGGAGGCTGTGAAGGAGAGGTCTATGACATTTACTTTTGTGACATTCAAACTGTGTCCTGGAAACATATTTCAAAAATTGAAATTTCTCAAAACAAAAATAACATGTGATATGTAGTTCCAGCTGTAGTAATTCAGAAGTACACTTAAATCTTTTCTTGATCCTAAGCAAACCCCAGCTACGCTTCAAAAAAACCATGAGGAAAAACTTCTGTACTATGAGGGTGATGGAGCCCTGGAACAGGCTGCCCAGAGAGGTTGTGGAGTCTCCTTCTCTGGAGACTTTCAAGACCTGCCTGGATCTGTTCCTGTGTGGCCTGCCCTGGGTGATCCTGCTTTGGTAGGGAGGTTGGACTCAGTGATCTCCAGAGGTCCCTTCCAACCCCTACCATTCTGTGATTCTATGAAAAAAGACCTCCATGATATACTCCAAGAATTTTGAGCACATTTTGAACAGCCACATGGGTTATAGGTTTTTCACTTCTTCAGTCTTCAACATGCTGGTGTAGTCAAAGATCCACTTTATCTGTGGCCAAAGACTGCTATGTTCATAGATCTTTCCTTGAAAATACCCGGCCATGATGGTGACATCTGTCAGTGAAACACAAGAAGTGTGGGTTTCTTCCATACTGCCAGTTAAGAAAACACAGCTTTTCTGAGACCACTCAGTGGTATAAATCTTTAAGAGCCTCTATTCAAGAAAGGAAGCATCCTGTTAAGATTCTGTCGAAAGATGAAAGGATCCCAATGTTCTTGGAGAAGAAGAAGAAAAATGGCTAATTAAACATAAGGAAAGAGATCTACCTAAGCAAGTTCCATTTGTCAGTCCTTTAGCATCCATTCAGCTGCTACCATCTCTGGAGAAGGATTGATGGATGTGCTATGTCAATCTGAATGCAAGCAGACTTAGAAGGAATTCCTTGTCTCCTTGCAGACCTTGCTGTGCTGCGCAGAGTTGGTAAGCCCTGTTCAGACATCTGTCATTGATGCAAAAGAAAACCAGCTCCCTCTTTCAGCTATACTAATGAGGTATTCATCTCCATGAGTACATTTGCTGCTATAGTTGCAAAGATGAATGAATAAACATATGAAAAAGATCTTTTTGGCAAAGCAATACTATTTTTAAACAGTCCTCTTTCAGAATAGGGCAATGCTTCAAAACAATAGTCTATTCTGACCATATAGAATGAAAAATTCTGTTTACAAAGTTGTGATGAATACAAAGATGTAATCCCCATTTCATTAGCCTAAAAAAGTGTTAGAGGAATCATGCTCATCAAGTTCACAGAAGTAATGAAATAAAAAAATGTCTTTCTGAGGCAAATAGGAGCAACAATAATTCTTCGCCTAAGCATTACTCAAGAATATATTTTTATGCATACCATCCTTGTGAGCAGATACAGATCTGAAATATGTTTTCAATCTATAATGATTTCCCTCAAATGTTTACCAATATTGTCTGACATAAAACTCCACGTCAATACTGGTAGTACTACCTAAAACCCCTTAGAATTATCAGAAGGCCTACAAACAACTCTTAAATATTGACATAAAGCTTCTTAGTTATTGAAGGAATGATCAGATTTGAAGTCTCATTAAAAGTCTTCTGTTCTAACATTAGTATAATAAACATGTTTCACTAGATAACAGTGACTTTATAGATTTTAAACAATCTTTGTCCTCATTTAATGTACAGCACACAAAAAGAAAATTTTAAAACCTATGGTTATTTCAAATCCAAACCGTAGAAAGCTTTAGAGTCTGCCCTGATTGCCACTAAAAAACCCCAACCCCACACTGAACAAAAGAATCCCACAACAACAAACAATTCATAGCAAACCCAAATACCCCACTAAATTAAAAGCACATAGATACTCTTATCTGAAAGATATTTCTAAAGTAGTGATAACAAATCAGGCTGAGTGACTGAACTGCATTTGCAACACAAAATCCTCAAATGCAGGTTGTAATGTCCTTAAAGTTTTACCAGTAAGTCTGCAGTACCAGGTATCTTATTACTGTTGGGGATCTTATTAATGTTTAGGAATATCTGAAGGGTGGGTGTCAAGTAGAAGGGGCCAGTCTCTTTTCCATTGTGCCCTGTGATAGGACGAGAGGTAATGGTAGCAAGGTGAAACACAGGAAGTTCCACCTCAACATGAGGAAAACTTTTTCACTGTTAGAGTGACAGGAGCCCTTCTCTAGAGCTCCTTCTCTAGAGACTTTCAAGACCCTCCTGGATCTGTTCCTGTGTGGCCTGCCCTGGGTGTTCCTGCACTAGCAGGGAGGTTGGACTCCAGAGGTCCCTTCCAACCTCTACCATTTGATGATTCTACGCTCTTCAAATACTGGTTTTTCAAGCTTGGAATAAGTAACAAGAAACCAAAGAGACAGCCATGCTTCATACTTTCAGATGCCCTGCTCTCTCAAGCTGCATAAGTAACCACTACATATGTTCAAAGAGTAATTTCATCACTCATAAAAAGCAGGAAAACTCTCAGATGGAAAGGAATCCTCAAGAGAAAGAAAATGTGCTATATAACTGCAATGCAAACCAGCCACTGTTTTTTACCCACTCTAACTGGGAGGGGGGAATTAACTGACAAAAAGCAGCCTAGTTTAAAAAAAAAAAAAATATATATATATTTCAAAACATATCCTGGGGTTTACCAAACTACATTACTCTTACTTGATTTATTTTCCTACCAATTTGATCTAATACATGCAGAGTAGACAAATCATAACTTTTTGAAATTATTAAAAGTAACACCAACTATTCACTCTGCACTGCCATTAACTCTACTCCTCCTGCTCTCTGTGTTATCTCCAACTGCTGCATAAAAAAATATTCTTCACAAAAATGAAGAAAATTGGCCAGATGACTGCTTCTTTCCATCATTCACAAGTTAAGCAAACCCAGTGGCAAAGACAAGGACAAAATAAAGAATTATTGTCCAAGCATTAGTATCAAAAGCAATTATAACTCTATTATGAAACAAATTCTAGCCATGGATGAATTTCTTTCCCTCACCAATGTATATGATGCTATACTGGGGGGTAATAGGACAGTCAACATCTTAAAAAGAGTCTGTGCTCACAGCTTTGAGAAAGGCAGAGAGAGACCAATAAATAGCATCACTTCATTACTGACTTTAAAAAGTGCCGCAGTCAGAATTGTGAAAATCTGCTACATTGGAACACACACAGAAAATTCAGAACTTGCCTTTAATCAGGAAGAAGAAAGCCTCTGAGAACCACTGTGATCTCCTAAGTTTTGGGAAGCAGAGGATCATTTCAGTAGTCATGTGCTGACAATTAAATGTAACTAGCATAAGATTTCTTTACAGGTGTGTTTTACCTAGAAATTTTTTTAGGAATGTTTCCAACCATGTTCTTTCTGTGACTTTTAAATGAGGTTAAATAACCTGGAACTTCAGAAAACTTCAAGAAACTACAAATTTATGTAAGAAATTATTTTTAAGACATTTGTTTTGTCCTATTTTCTTTTAATTTCAATCTCAAAATTGTCCTAGACAAACAGCCTTTTTCCTCCCATGAAAAATGACTTCAAACTTATGATGTTGATCTTAAACAGACAACCTAAAAATGCAACAAATACAGAGAAGTGTCCAAAATATTAATACTGCTTTATCCACCGAAAGTTCTCACAGAATTGTTCATGACAAACTTTCCAAGGACTGCTACTCTCTGCCAGGCTTTTAAAGTCCAGCTTATGACTTACCTCTTTACAGCCACTCCTGGTACAGCTAAAATACCATTACTGCTCCTCGTGGGGTGAGATTTACTACTGGCTATAGGATCAAAGAAATGACAAGAGCAAATGGAAGCCAGTAATTTGCTGCTCATTGTTCTGTGTTGATGAGGCGTTGGAGTCCTAACAGAGGTGCTGAGAAAAACAGGTTCCACTAAAAGAATTATCCAGGAGCCATTTAATTCACAGAAGAGAATAGAGTATTTTACAGACTGTTAGGATATGTCTATACTGAAGAAAAGAGTGCACAATGAAAGATAGGATCTCGTATAAATTTGCAAGTTATACGCATTACTTTAGAAGACCTAGGGCAGTACTTTAATAAGCAAAATGTGGAGACATTAAGTAGAATGGGCTCTTAGTAATCACTGCTGAACATGAAGTGGGAGTTCAAGCACAACTCATGATTCTTATACTATGGCCAAATGGGGACAAGAAGTAAAAAGAACATTATATTCTTACCTGCTAAGGAGGATAGCATAACCACCGTAGCTCTCAGACGTTCCCTTGAGCTCTGAGATATTTCAGACCTAAAGCTATTAACTTCTATACCATCATTCAACACTACAAAACTAAAGAATTAGGTTTTGCCAAATTACAGGTTTCAAATATGAGAAGATAGTAATTCAGAAAGATCAGGTAACCTAAAAACACTTCTCAGAGTATCCCAAACTGCCAGTTGCCCCCGAAGCATTGCAAAACACTCAGTTAGCAGATGAGCTCACTGGAAGCTAAAAGAGCTAAAGGAAAAACCTATACCCAACTCTGCCATGTTGCCTTCAGTGACACAACATAAGTGAAATCAAGTTTACCTTTCTCGAAGTGTAGATGTCAAAAAATGGCTTGTTTCGAACACTGAATGGCTCCTGTGTTTTGTCAATAAGACCGTTTTTCATCTTTTCATGTCGTGGAAATATAATCTCTTTCTCTATGCATGCAAGTCGAACATTAAAATCACAATCTCCAACAGGTTGTCCCTGCAAAGTTACAAAAATCAGTATTGAAAACGGAACACCAAATTATTTGAACACACTAAGTTTTCCTTACACAATGTTTAGAGTCATACAGATAAATACAAATATTACCAATCACTACATGGTTTTGCCAAATACTTGCTTTTCAAGCCGTGGCTGTAAGAGGTTTAAGCAAATCAAAATTTCACAGGAAGATTAAAAATACATATTCAGTAATATGTATTCAAGTATATATAAATTAAATACCTAAATACCTTAAAAGTTAAGCAAAATAATTTAAATATTCCCTAATTATAGCTTTGGATACAGCAGCGACATACTTTTTTCCACATAGGTTTCCTCTGAAGTTGTTTAGCTCAATTTTGTTCATAATACTTTTCATGACAATGCAACAATGCAATTTACACAGTTAAGCACATTCAATGCTTTAAATGTACTATATTGATGTCCTGAAAGAAGCATTAATTATGTAAATGTTTGCTTTTCTGCCATAGAAAAAGAGAAACTTAGAGCTGCAGTTGAAAAATGCACCAATAAACAGCGACTGCAAAAACCTGCATTACGTGTGATCGCTCAAGTCACAAAAAGGTAGTAAAAAGCCCTTCTGTCTCAGCAACATACTCTGACCTTTCAAGAACTTTAAAATAGCAGCTTTACACTGCTCTTTATACATTTAGTGCATTGCGCCAGATCAGTATGAGCGTTCAAAATGCACGTTTGTCAGATTAGTAATTATTTGTAACGGAGTTTATTGCATCTTGAGCATTAGTGAGGAGAATACACTGTGGGTAACACTAATAGAACATAAACAACTGGCAATTTACAAATTCTGAAGTTAGTTTCGATTAAGTGTGTAACTTCCATAGCAATAAGGCACAAAACTCACAGATGTTCATTGTTACAAGCACGATACAGCACTGGAGGTTGTTTACATTAGGTTATCCCACCATTTGCCACCCCATTCACACACACACAAAATTTTCAAAAGCCATCCCTTTCACAGTCCATAGAAAATAAGCTTACAGGGCTTTGGCTAAGTACAGCTATAAGAGAATTGGAAAGAGAATATAAAAGGAAAAAAAGCCCCTCTCTAATGTACATCAAAGAGAATCAGAAATGGTCAATCTGAAAGAATGCAAAGGAAATAAATTGCAAAATGACATTCTGATGAGGGATGCAAAAGTAAGGCATAGAATGAGCAATATCTGAACAGATGTCTTAACTAGGAACAAGAAAGAATGCCAATTTTAGACCAACATAGTTTAGTCACATTCTTTCCAAACTCATCCTGGCTTTCACCAGAATCTTCCCCATTTCATGCTCCCAAAGGGGCACTAAGTTTCTCTTACATTTCTTTCCTAGCATTAGATCTTTGGTCGATCTCTGTGAAAACTCCTCAATTCTTCACTGCAACAGCTTTAAGAACCGTGCATTGGTCCCATACCATGTGTAATTCACACACACTTTCTTTCAGGTTTTAGCTTTAGTCTGTATGAGGAGAGACAACACAGCCACCAGCACTTGCGGGGAAGCACGTCCTGCACAAAGCAGTGACAACATGGGTGAAGTGTCTCCTCATCTCTGGTCATTTATCCATGCTTGTAAAGAAGAAGAGAGCCTATCTGGCTGTTAACTTGGCTTTCAACATTCCTTTCCCTTCATACATAAAGGCGCTATTCGTAAAGAGACGTACAAATGAATGGTAAATGTCAGTATGGAAAATGCAAGGAGCTGGAGAGAGGTAGCTCACTCTGCATTCACACGCAAACAGAGATGCATGATCTACGTGTTAAGTGCTGCAGACAAAATTCTGGAGAATCACTGGTTCTTTCTTTTCTTTCTTTTCCTTTTTTCTTTCCCCATGTACAGCATACTCAAGAACTCATCTATCTACACAGTGATTGTCCTGGTTTGTACATATAAATAAAACATAGAAAACATACCTTGACCTCTCTAATAACTGACCGAAAAAATACCAAGACCCAAAGCAATTGAACAATTCTTTCCTGGGAAGCATCTAACTGTTCTCTAGGTACATTTCAGCAAGATCTAGTGCACATGCTCTCTTCACTTCAGTAGCTTTTCCACTCAGACACATTTTATGACTAGGTCATAAAGTTGAAAGAGCAAATGAACTAATTAATGTTCCAAATATTTCAGCTAACAATAAGCAGTAAAGTTATTTAGAAAGCTTCTTTACAATGATTCATTCAAAAATGCTTTTGCATAGTGACAAATTTATTTCAATGCCTTAATAGTTAAACTAAAAGCTGATATGACTTCATATGCACCATAAACCAGCTGAATCATTTTCTTCCCCTTTAAATAATCCTTTCACTTCTCCCATCTACTTCAAACTAATTATCTTCTGCAGCTCTGCCAATCATATATTTTTATTTCAAAGCTTGTTAAGCAGAAGGTTATATTACCACTAGGTTCCATGATATAAAGGTCAGAGCTAGGTTGACATAAGATTATAGGAGATGGGAAAACACAGATAATGCAGCAACTTTTTCATCAGCCAAGCAAACTAAGAAGCTAAGTAGTAAACGTTTAAGTCTCACAAAAGCACAGGACATTAACAATAAAAAAATAAATGTAACATTGAATTTAAATCAAGGACATAATGAATAAAAGCAGTACTGGAGGAGGAGGGCTTGTTCTTTGTTATTAGACACTTGCCATAATTACAAAAAATGTTCCTAATATACAATGTATATATCCCAGACAGATCCAAAACCTTCAAGTGGTAAAACCCTAGCTTTTAGCAAATAAGTAGGAGGGTAATGTAGGCTGCAATAAAAAATTCTCAGACCTTGACAAAAATAGGGAAAGATTATTTAATATATAAAGCATATATTTTTAAGTTGTCCAAAACCAAGACATTGATGCACATATAATCTAAATCCAGGCATCAAATACTTGTATGTTCTTAGGAAATAAATACATTTTATTAATGTAAGCATTCAGATGTTTTGGATTTTATTTTAATATGACAGTTTCTACTCAGCTCAGAAGGATGAGAGTCACCACTGTCTAACAGCACAGTTACTGGATTGCATTACATGGTAATTCCTGTTCTAGACATTTTTAACCTAACATAAGTTTGTTAGCAAAGGATAAAACAAAATTATCAAGCAGCATATGTTTCCTATCCGTGCTCTAAAGTTACATTTCCCCCTGACTGTAATTAAAGTGTATCCTAAAGCTAAATAGCATTTGGACAAGTCTCAAAAGAAGAATCCTCTGTTGAATCAACACCTCTTCCTTGAGCAGCTGAATCCTCTTCACCTGCTGAAACTCTGTACATTGCACTAAGACGTCACAGCACAAAGTTGGCTTGCAATACACACTGACACTTTAAAACACTGTTTTGGTTTTAAAAACAGTCCTCCACACATCTCTAAAACATAAAATGAGATTTCTACTGAGCTTTGAAATCTAACCAGGATCGAACATTTCTAAATTTAAACTTATATTATTTCAAATTAACTTCCCAGCAGAACCCATACACAATACGTCACATAAGAACCTAGTGTACCACAAAAAGAAATACATGTTTAAAATACTAAAAAACAGGGTTTGCAGCTCATTTAATACCAATTTTCTTAAGGGGAAGAGGAAAGGCAATTTATTTGCTTGAAGGAGCTAAAAAAAATACTAATTAAAAAAACCAAAACCGCCAAAACCACCCAGACAAAAACCCCACCAAAAATCATGGTCCCAGTAACTTTCTTCCAGATGGGTGCTGAAAAGAGTGAATTTGGTCAACCATCAAGCTGTTCTCCTGCCATAGCTTCAGCCCTCCACCCAATTCACAGAGAGAAGTCGAAGCTGCTGAAGTTACAACCTCATGTCAGTAAGGCTACAAAGACTGGCGAGTAACTCAAATCCCAGATCATTAAACACAGGACAACATCAGGAATCACTGAGATGGGTGTAAGAGGAGAACGGGATTTGTGCTGCATACTCTGACTCAGCCCCCGCTCTCACCGTAAGAATGACACTCCTGAGGAGCTACCACCACCCTTCAGGTTTATGCCTCCCTTCCCCTGTATCTAAGGTTGACCTTGTTGGCTACAGCTCAGTAAATTCAGTAAGCCTTACATGGAAAGTCTTTCACCTAGATGGATGCAGTACAGATAACAAAATGCAGTATGTAGGTATTAAACCCCATAAAAATACTTGCACTTAGAATTTGGTATTTATTCAGCTTTTTCCTAGTGCAGCTACAGTAAAAAAATAAAATAAATAAATAATGCCTGGGCCTGTGTATACAGCTGATAACTAGGTAGGTCTGGGATAAACTGAGAACGTTTATTCTCTTCCTCTACGAGATGTGGTTCAAAGCGTACCTGCCAGCAAAGCACGCTCTGTTTGCTTCCCCAGAGCAGTACCTTAGACATGAATAATTCAGCACATACACACATATACGTTCCACGCACGTCTTCACTTATTGAGCCATAGCGGAACATATGTCACAACTGTCTTAGCTTTAATGATTTTGAGAGAAGAATAAAGAATAAGCTCAGGCTGATATTCTACCCTGTGTTTAACATTATTATTGACAATTCAAGGCACCCACAGCTGACATCTGCATTCCCAATGAAAGCCCATTATTAGTTCTCCCATCTTCTGAAGGCCATGCAGCCTAATACTTTGCAATTTATATTAATGGTCTGGCACATATTTCTTCTGACTGTGGTTTTATAGATGCTGCTATTTTTTGGATACACATAGCTTTATGTAAAAACAATCTGAAGTCGCCGTTTCATTCTCTAAGATTATTACATTATTCATTCAATCACTTAAAAGGATTTTTTGCATTTCCAATGAAGTTTTCTTTTCAAAACAAGATTGAAAGTATTATAGAAATTAAAAATTTTGTAGAATTATGACTCAAACTCTTTGTGTCTTCTAAAAGGCAAGAGAACCTTAGATCTGAAAATACATTTTTAAACCTGCTACTTCTAACTTTTATCAATCAAATCTTGAAACTAGATATAGTAATGGCAAGTAATTAAGGAGGTTCAATATGTTTTTTAAAAATCTATCTCGACATGACTGAGGTACAGCATATGAAATATTGTTTCAATTGTAACAATTCAACCAATGCACTGCAGGAATATAATTACTATTTATATGTTGTCGGCTTATACAATGGAATATGGCTTTGATTTACCACAGAGCAGAAACAGTTTGGGGAATCAGACCTATTAAAAAGATTGCTTGACATGTATAAAATTATTTGCATTTCCTTAAAAAAGAGGGAAGAAGAAAAAAAAGAGAATATATTGAATTATGTATGAATTGACAAAGGAAAGAAGTTTGTAGCCCATGCATAAACATCAAGGCCTAACAGAACACACAAATATAGCTCTGTGCTTTTTTTTTTTATTAGCAAACATAACTTGAACAGAAGAGCAGGACTGTCAAAACTGTGACTAAACAGACAAGATCAAAACAGAAAAAGTTGATGGTACTACAAACATTGCTCCCTTCCTCAGTTTTCTCTTCCCTGCATTGCTCAAAACAGAACACAAATTCAAGATAAAAACCACAAAATCTTACAACTACAAGCTGATGAGAAGTTTGTTTCATCGGTGTAAAGGTAATGCATATAAGGCAGAATGTTTAGGATCAGCTGAAGTGACTGAATTATGATTCTCATCATTAATGTTGTGCAATAAAGAGGCAGACTTAGGGAAATGAGCATCTAGCATGGATGAAAACCTAAGCCTTCTATTTAGAGAGCAAAGCTCCAGTTAGGCACTGAAAGCTTGGTAGCTGCTATTTTGGGAGCACAGACAACTCAGTCCAATTCATTGTTTGATTGCATGTACAGTGGCTTCATTTAGGATCTTTATAATCCTTATAAATCCTTCTGAGCCTTCAAAAACAGAACTCAATAAGGGGATTTTACTGGGATGTAAATGATTAAATCCAAAAGGAATTATGTTCTGCCTAGACTGGCTGCCTCCCCTCAAGTAATCTGAGAAGTAGATGAACTTCCCATTTTAATTACAGAAGAAAAAGTCATAATTTTAGTAACCCATAGCTATAAAATAGATTAGTTGTCATCATCATCAGATATGTGCACACAAAAAGCTTGCATATGGTTCTCCCAGGGGAATATAAATTTAAATAATTTATTTTGCACTGAATTTAGTCTGTCTGCAAAGTCAGACATCGAACACAGGGCTTCACTGCTTCTGTTTTTCCCAATTATTCTTCCTAGTGCTGCTGTTGCACATAGTATGGAGACATCCTTATCTTAATTGCAACAGATACTAGATGGTCCAGTCAATACTTTTTCTTCTTCTACTCTCCCCACACTCTCTTCCTTTCTACCAGCCATTCACAGTGATTCTTCATAAGAATAGTTACTGTGAGTTTTTACAGAGCTGTCTCTATGACGAAGAATTATCATTCTAGTGAATTAAAGAACCATGGGAAAATTCCTACATGTTAAAGACATTATTCAGAGCATTTCATACTTGAAAAGACCGTGGCACTCATTTTTTTTTTTTAGAATATAAATCACTTCTTAGTATTTAAATAAGATTTCCTAGTACAGTAAGTAAAAAGTCCCCTAAAAACTTGAAAAGAGGGGAACACCACCAAAAAAAAAAAAAGTAGTAATCAGCACTGATTCTCAAGTACTATCTTAGAAAAAGAACCACCTACCTTTCCTAAACCACGATAGAACTAAAAATGAAGCATCTGCTTGTAATAGATGTTATACTCCTGCAGCTTTATAAAACATCTATGACTTCAGTACACAATCTGTCTTTAAGATATCTAGCTCATTATGTGCATGGGTAGCTTATGAGTAAGAATTAGTGATTAATTACTATTATTTCAAAAGATCAGTGGTATTTTTCTTTATGTTTCTTCTAAGTAAGAGAAATATTTTTTTTAAAAAAATTGAAATATGGCCTTCACATTCTCTCCTAGACCATAACAGTTACTTCGGTTATTCAAACGTATTAGCCATAGCCATGGAAATTAAAATACTAGAGAGGTCCTGCTTTCACCTTCATAAACACTAACATGAATTACATAGTTATTTTAGATTGGCTAAATCCTTCTGATTAGCTTTGATTTTTTTTTTCCTCCTTAATTTCTCTTCCCTAGAAACATGAAAAAGACAGGAAGGCAAGAAAGAAGAAAGGCAAAAATATGAAATATCACAGCTAGACAAACTGTACTAAAGGAAGAATTAAAACTAAGTTAGGGAAATAAGACATGACAACATTTGAGCACACTCCCAACTCCTTCCATATGATATCCCCCCAGCCGTCCTTTATTTTACCTGTAAGTTTTCCAGGTTTGAAATACATTGGAGGAAAAAAGCTATGTGTTAGACTTCATTCTAACTCATGCTTTTATATAATATTCCATTATGTATTCTTTATTTTGGAAGATGTGGAAAACCAATCTACTTTCCCTATGATCCATAGTACCCCTGGGTTGGAAAAAGGAGAATCTAACTCAGAGATGAAATGGAAAGGAAGAAATCAAATGTATTTTTCACACAATCTAACCGTCAAGTAAGCCAGTCAACCTTCAAACAAATTATAAAGCTAAAGAATGCCGCCCAACAACAAGCAGCTTATTAGACAAAATAAATAAATAAAGAGCACAAAACCACCAAAGATATTCTGATCAGCATGTACTACTTACCACTCTTCAGCAATAATATACTTTTTGTAGGCATCATAGCAAAGGAGTTTTAAAATGAGGGAAATAAAAATGCTACTTTTCAATTGCATATGCATTTTACTCAAGCACAAGGAACAACAATAATGAAAGCAAAAATTATCTGTGTAGAAGTTTAGAGAACAGGTAAGGAGATTTGCAAATTTTGCTGCTCAGACATACAAGTCAGTTTTTCAATGATAAATAAAATATGATCAACAGGGAAAAGGAATAAAGCAAGAAAAACTTTGAAAAAGACATCTAGCTAACACGCATTTCTGTCCAGCCATCTCCACAGACCCAAAAACTGCAGCACCACTCCCTTACTGTGTTGATTCTCCATCCTAGATCACCATTTCTTCTCCTCCCTGTTCTGTAATGCTACCCTCTTTGTACAGCCTAAAGAAAGTAAAACACATCACCTGGCCAAGCTGCCCCTGCTGTCAATAAACGGCATTATAAAAACAGGAGAAGGAGAAGAAAGCAATCTTAATGCATATCTCCCAGTGTGACACCAAAAAGCAAAGCAAGACACAACTGATTAGATGCTCTGCATTTCACGCACAGAATGTTAGAGGTTGGAAGGGACCTCAGAAGATAACCTAATCCAATCCTTCTGTCAGAGCAGGATCACCTAGATCAGGTCACACAGGAATGTCTCCAGAGAAGGAGACTCCGCAACCTCCCTGGGCAGCCTGTTCCAGTGTCTGTCACCCTCACCATGGAAAAATTTCTCCTTATGTTTACATGGAACCTCCTATGTTCCAGCTTGCACCCGTTGCCCCTTGTCCTATCACTGGACGTCACTGAGAAAATCCTGTCTCCATCTGCCTGACAGTCACCCTTTACATATTTATAAACATTAATGAGGTTACCCCTCAGTCTCCTCCAAGCTAAAGAGACCCAGCTCCCTCAGCTTTTCCTCATAAGGGAGATGTTCCACTCCCTTAAGCAACTTTGTGGCTCTGCACTGGACTTTCAAGCAGTTCCCTGTCCTTCTTGAACTGAAAGGCCCAGAACTGGAAGGATATTCCAGATGAGGCCTCACCAGGGAAGAACAGAGAGGGAGGAGAACCTCTCTCAACCTACTAACACTCCTTCTAATACACCTCAGGTTGCCATTGGCCTTCTTGGCCACAAGGGCACATTACTGGTTCATGATCATGCTGCTGTCCACAAGGACCCCCAGGTCCCTTTCCCCTACGCTGCTTTCCAACAGGGCAGTCCCCAGCCTATACTGGTACCTGGGGCTGTTCTTTCCCAGATGCAAGACTCTACACTTGCCCTTGTTATATTTCATTACATTTCTCCCCACCCAAGTCTCCAGCCTGTCCAGGTCTCACTGGATGGCAGCACAGCCTTCCAGTGTGTCAGCCACTCCTCCCAATTTTGTAAACTTGCTGACAGTGCACTCTGTTCCCTCATCCAGGTTGTTGATGAATAATTAAATAGTACTGGTCCCAGTACCGACCTGACACCTATAAGCCATGATAAAATTAAGTGATATATAAAGATTTTGAGAACATAAAGACACAGTAAGAGCCCTGTTAGGAAAATCTGGACACTTGAGTCTCTGCAAGAGATAACAGAATGGGTGCAAGAGTAAGCACGTGCATGGCATCCTCCTTTTCCACAGTACTACCAGTAATGAAAGTATTTCAATTCTGTATTTTGAGATGGCACCATTTGAGATATAACCTCAGAATTGTAAGTATAGAGCGGAAGGTTGACTGGCAGCCAGGTGTATATGTAAATAAAAAAGATGCAATTAAACACTTCTATCTCCAAATTGTGCTCTCGACATTTTCATAGTACATTTTTAAGATAAGGTTAATAGGCTATCAAATGAGAGACAACATCTACAGTGAGCTGTAGATCACTTTAAAATGAGGTTTGTAATGGAAAAGTCAGACATGGTAATATTTTAGAGGGATTTAAACAAAAATTTTTTCATGCGTGAATTCAATGAGCACATTGGCAGGATTTATGACCCACATATCTGTTTACCATGACAAATTTTATCCAGTATCTACAGTATTTTTATGCATAATGACAACCAAAGAAATCTTCTTCCTGACTTAAATGCACAGTATTATGAAATTTAATCAAAACTGTATCTCCTTTCTAAACATTAAAATAATTATTCTTTTTCAAGCATTCAGTCTATTTTTACCATTGCAATCTGGTCTCATGAAAACTTGGCTAGAGTTAAAAAATGTAAAGGCCAGGGTTAGAAAGGAAAATGAAAAGTACTATTCATTTTCAGTACCTTTGTTAAGAATGCATTAATTAGATCCTACATTATGCCAGTGTTACTTTTTATTACTTAACTAAGGAAAAAAAAAAAAAAGTTGCTTAAGTTTAGTGGCTATACATCTACACATAGTTACTGAATATGACCTAAGAAAAGCCTCTCAAAACAAGGTTTCTCAGGAAGAGCTGTCTCAAAGATGACTGGAGAACGAAGACGTGCTCTTCTGCCGATTGTTTCTGATTAACAGGGATTTAAATTTACTTTTATTTGCTTGGGGGACTGGTAATTGTTCTGTTGTCCACATCTTGTTACACCAGTATTACCCACCAAATACGAACTTTTTATTCACTATTCAGGTGAAAGAGTTAGTTATAGAGCTACAGGTACTATATAATGAACTTGCCTACATACAGAAACAAATCAGGAAGCAGCATAGTAAAAGGCATTGCACGGATTTAGCTCTGTACTCATCAAGACTAAACATCATCAGGAATATTGGGTGCCATTAGCCTTTTATGTTCAGAGGAATATGAATAATCCAGATTTCATGTGTGCAGAATGAACACATAACCAGTAACATAAATGTGGACAAAAAAAATCAATTGGCCTACTAAAAACTAAATAAATACATGCGTTTTTAAGAAATACTTTGTCATGTTTTCAATGAGAAAAATCCTCTTAGAAAAAAAAATAATCCATTTAGGTTGTAAGAAAAGATAAACTGTGTTAAAATTGATTTCTACTTCTAGAAACATTTCACATGCCAAATGTGACTTGACATGATAATGACATATTCCCTATATCAGCACCATCTTCTCCACAGACAGGCTAAAGTAGCATACTAGTTTTCATTCTTCTTGGATCTTCTTTTACCCTCCACAGTATAATTCTGCTTTATGTCATGATATATTACTGTATTTTATTCCACCTTATTCCCTCTCTTCTTTTCAATGAAAGGAGCCTTCATGACCTCTTCCCTAAGCCCCTAAAAACAGATGAATAGCAGAATACCTGATATTTCACAAAACAGCACTTTCTGAACTTCACAGAAGGGAGCCCCAAGTCACAGAATCATAGAATGGTAGGTGTTGGAAGGGACCTCTGGAGATTGTTGAGTCCAATCCCCCTGCCAGCGCAGGAACACCCAGGGCAGGCCACACAGGAACAGATCCAGGCAGGTCTGGAAAGTCTCCAGAGAAGGAGACTCCACAACCTCTCTGAGCAGCCTGTTCCAGTGCTCTGAACAAGTCTGTGAACTACAAGACATTCTGGGTACATTTATACTGGTGAACCAACCCAGCAAAGGCCTCACCTCTGCCCCTGAAGCCAATGGCTGCCTGACCACATTGATACTCTCACTCTCCAAGAGGATGATGACATTTCAGAACATGTGATAACAAAGGTTCCTGAGCAATGTTAAAAGTATTCTTCAGAACTGCTCACTGTAGCCAACCAGGGTCAACACTGTGCCAGGGACTATTTTAACTACTTAAAATGAGGATAAAATTTCAGTAGTTGGATCCCGCCCTTGGCACAGATTCCTCTATCAGTATACATGTATGCAGCTTCTCAGAATGGCCTTTGAGAGATGATTTTATATACTTTGAGTCACTCTTCATACAAAGAGCCAAGCAAAGTGAAAGGAAAAAGGAAGGATTGCTCTGTGTTTCCTCAAAGAGCTGAGGTTGAAAGGTAAGCTTACTTCACTAAGTCCTGGTTTCATCTGGAATAAAGTTATTTTTTTTTCCTAGTAGTGGGTACAGTGCTGCATTTTGGATTTAGGATGAGAATAATGTTGATTATCTCTACTGATGTTTTAGTTGCTGCTAAGTAGTGCTTATCCTAAGTCAGGAGTTTTTCAGCTTCTCCTACTGCCCTGCCAGCAAAGGCTGAGCGTGCACAAGAGGCTGGGAGGGGATACTGCAAGGACGGCTGACCCAAACGAGCCAAGAGGGTATTCCATACCATATGATTTAATGTCCAGTACATAAACTGGGGGAAGTTGGCTGGGAGAGGCAAATTGCTGCTTGGGGACAGTCTGGGCATTGGTCAGTTAGCAGGTGGTGAGCAACTTCATTCTGCACCACTTGTCTTTTCCTGAGTCTCTCTTTTTGCTAGATTCATTTTCATTACAATTATTATTGTTGTCATTAATATTACTTATTCAACTGCTCTTATCTCAACTCATGAGGTGGGGGGGGGGGGGGGGGGGGTTTTTT
>JANHGN010015705.1:45624-61884 GCA_024605025.1 Megaceryle maxima
GGCCTGGTCATCTAGCCAATTTTTTTATCTAGCGAAGCATATGCCCATCCAACTCATGAGCATTGTTTTTCCATGAGAATGCTGTGGGAAATGGTGTCAAAGGTTTTACTAATGTCCAGGTAGACAACATGCACAACCTTTCCTCATCCACTAAGCAGGTCACCCTGTCAGAGAAGGACACCACATTGGTCAAGGAGGATCTGCCTTCTATAAACTCATGCTGACAGAGCCTGATCACGGTTGTCCTGTACATGCCACGTGATGCCACTGAAGATCATCTGCTTCATAACCTTCTCTGCCACCGAGTTCAGTCTGGCAGGTCTGCAGTTCCGCCTTCCAGCCCTTCTTGTTGATAGACATCACATTTTGCTAACTTAAAGGGTTCCATCAGCATCCCTGGAGACTCACAGACTTTTGCAGCAGCTATAGGTGATAAGCACCAGAATTCAACAAATAATTTATCATGGACAAAGACATCCAAGACAGATTATTTCCATGCTTTCCCGAAGAAATCAAGTATAGGTTTCTCAAAAAAATCACTGAAACTTTATTTTTCCTTCTTCCCAAGTCTCTGTAGACATCTAGAGCCCAATACACACTACAGATTTCAACCAGCCTCCTCTTAGCTTCCTTTGGTTCTTTCTAGAACACTGATGTGGTTTATTCCTGATAGACCACAGGAAAATCCAAAAGCTATGGAACAGTAAGCCATACTGATAAGAATGTGGATTAAAATTTGTAAAAGGTATGTCTTTTCTCACTCACTTTCATTTTTCTCCTTTGTTTCTATAGCCTCTACTCACTGTTATGTTTGTTATCATTCTCTCCTGATGAACACATCATGCTTGTTTAAGGTGACTACCTTACCAACTCTGGGTCATGCTCAGGTGAAATCCTGACTATGTGTAAAGAAAGATCCTGTGATTTACTGAGACACTCAGCTCTGCAATTTCACGATGTCATCCCAAAAATCACAGTATTGTACATAAAGCGAAAACCAGTATTTTCACTGCCAGTGGAGTGGTTACTAGCAGACTGCTGCTTCTCTTAAATTTCAAATTGACATTGGTCTCAAATATCCAAATTTTCCAATGCCAGAGCTGCAAGGAACAAACTGAACACAACTATTTATAGTTTGGGATCTTTGGGGTTTATATTGAAACATAAGCATACAGCTTGAATAATAAACATGCATTCTCACAACTTATGCTCACAAAAGGCAACAGTGGTCATGGTGTTGAATTGAATTAAGACACAGAGAAGCCAGGCTAGGCATTTGGGGTGTCATTTAGGTATCAGTCTTCATTCAGTCCTACAGCCCTTTTAAAACACCAGAGAAATACTGCACGGAACAGAGAGAGATAAGGCTGCCCTGTATCAACTCCCACACTTCCAAACACAAATTTTAACACTATTTAGGCTCTTAAAATCAACACAATGAAGAATTTAAATGAATACTAGAATGAAGTACACTGCAATTTTGACGGATGACAGTAACACTGGCCAAATATACCGAGAATAGTTCAAAGCAGTACTACAGTAAATGACATTTGACAATTTTTAATTCTATCACATGATTTTGCTGTGATCTAAGATTTAATTCTGTATACACGTCAACAGCCTTTGCTGTACTATTTACAGTCATCTCTAGGGGTACAACATATATCTTACTATTGATACATGGTGCATTCTGAAAAGCTATACAGTAGCTTAGTTGAGTAGTAATTTCTGTATTTTTGTTAGTGCTGGTCATCCCAACACACAAATTCTCAGCAGTATTCATAGCGCTTATAAGTCTTTGGGATTTAACGGGGGGATTTGTGAATGCAATATTATAGAAAGAATATTCTGACAGAGCCAGAAAGCTTTGTAATGCTTAGCTAGCAAAATAGGTTGAGCATTTGAGAATAAGGTCAGCTGAAAGTAACTCTAGTTCACTAGACCTGACTAAAACTGGAGGTTTGACTGAGCAAAGGTGTTCATCAACTGGGATCATATTCACGTTTCCCACACTGCAATGTCACATCTCTAGCAATCTCTAGCAGCAGAGTTTGCTGAGTCATTGTGGAGGATGAGATGGGCGACATGCTGGAAGTCTTGTAACTTTTATGACGGACAGTGAGTACAGCAACTCCACCATGCACCTTCAGAAGACACAACTACTTTGAAGATGAAAAGGAGCAGTGTTGAATTCCAGAGCTCCTCATATAGCTGCCTGTCAGCATGTTTGGACTGGATTTTTTTTAAGGGGGGAGTTGTCCGTTTCAGAAAGGAGGGGAATGTTTTGCTTTTATATAGGACTGATGCTTTGTGCAGTTCTGATTTGAAGCTCTGCTAGGAAATTTTACACAAATCTAATTTACACAACCTAAAGGAATTTACCCTTTCTTGACAATTACAAGTTTTTAATACATTTACCTCTCTTGGTGACAAAATTCTGTTGATCATTTCTTGCCAAGTGAAACACCCTCAGGTGCCCATTTTTGTAATTAAGCTTCTAAAATTAATCTAAAAACTGCTGTGCTTTTTAATCTTTGTAGCAGGACCATTGCCAATGACTTTTTGCAGCTGAAGCCCTGCTTGTACTCATACTGATAACATTTTCTTAAGTTGTCCTTGACATTAAAATAGTATTATGTAGTAACTAACTCCTCTTTCTCCTTGCCAGTACATTTAAAAAAAACAATCAGAAAACAAAACAAAACACACATACAAAAAAAACCACACCAAAAAAACAATTTAAAAATAAAATAAGGGAGAAAAACAAACAACAGAACAAAAAAACCCAACAACAACAAAAACAAAACACCACCCCATGACCCACAACCCAACAAACTTTAAAGCATTTACAGCCTTCCTCAAAATAAGACTTTTCCCAAACTTTAACAATCCTATGATCATTTTTGCTGTTTGCCAAGTGGGATTCTTCATATTAAGTCTGGACATCTCACTACAAATGAGGGTTCCCTCCCCTTCCACCCCAAAAAATGTTTCACCAAAATAGTTATGACTTTTACAAGTGTTATTTTGCTAGGACAGTAGGTGTATATCCCAGACTGAGGGAAGAAGAAGACTGCACATTTCTTACATTTCTTTTTCAAAGAAAGTGAATGGCAAGTTAGACACAAAGCGAGAGCAGAGACAAGGAAAGATGTGAAGGTAAATAAACACAGAATCACCAGCAGAGAATAGGTAAGAAATTGTAAAAGAAAAATGAGAACCCAGGAATAGTTACAGAAAATTGTATAACTGAAAAGTCCTAATCATAGGGAGGGATCTAGGAAATGAACATCTACCTTTCAGAAAAGGTTAAGGAAAAGATCATCAAGATGCAGAATTAAAATGAGTCCAAAATAAAGCTTCTAGTCCTAATCTAATGTGTATTCCCCACCAAATATTACTTTTAGAAGCATCTGTTCTAAGTCACAGTATGACTACACTTCCCAGAATACCAAAGACATTTTTGGTGACTAGTTCCATGCTTATATTTTCCACTTACACTGAGTGGCCTACTTGAGCTAAATAATATCTTGCTCCAGTCTGGAAGAGTCAAGGGTAGTTCAGTCTGAAATGCACTGTGGTTTACCAATATTGTTTCTCCCATTAGGAGTACTAAAACAAGAATTTTGGTTTTCCAGCAGCATTAACTTATACTAGAGGTTTTTTTCCAAGAGCTACTGCAGGTCTAGTGACTAAATTTAACATTAATGTGGTTTAACTACCATAGCTAGCTAAGCCTCACACAGCTACTGGCCCATTCCCTCTAGAATGGGATGAGAGAGAGAATCACAAGAGAAAACTCACAGGTTGAGATAAAGACAGTTTACTAAGTAAAGCAAAAGCTGTGAAAGCAAGCAAAGCAAGACTAGGATTTCATTCAGCACTTCCCATTGGCAGGCAGGTGTTCAGCCATCTCCAGGACAACAGGGCTCCTTCATGTATAAAGGTTACTTGAGAAGACAAAATGGCGTAACTCCAAAAGTCCAGAACCTTCCTCCTCCTTCCCCCAGCTTTTATTGCTAAGTGTGACATCATATGGTGTGGAATATGCCTTTGGTCAGTTGTGGTCAACTGTCTCAGCTCTGTCCCTTCCTAACTTCTTGTGCACCCCCAGACTACTCACTGGTGAGGTGGGGTGAGAATCTTCTAGAAAAGGGTTTGACTCTAAGTGCTGCTCAGCAGTAACAAAAACATCCCTTTATTATCAGTTGTCTGGTCATAAATCCAAAATATGGGCCACACAAGCTACTATGGAGAAAATTAACTCTATCCCAGCCAAAACCAGTACACACTTGCTGTTTCCTCAAAATTATTTTAAATATTGTTTTAAAAATATATAAATGGTTAAACTGATCTTTTGTGAAGGATGTTTTCCTTTGACATCACAGAAAAATCACTAGAAAATTTGTTTCATAATACAGGCTAACAAGAGGAACATGCTGTCAAGGTTAGTTCTTCAAATAAGCTTCAGTAGGAGGCACTGCAATAAGACCCCTGACTAACTTCAAATTCCACATATATCATGACTTTTGGGGGAAAAATAGAAGAAATTGAAAACAAATAATCATCTATAAAAGGTAGCATACAAGACCCTTCGGTGATGTTCACATCTTTTATCAGATTCGAAAGTTGCTTTAAAGAAAAATGCTTCTTATTTTCTGTACCATTCAACATATCTTTCTTGTGACCACAAAGACTTTATTCCCTGCTGTCAACAAAAGCTTCTTTTTTTCCACAACTTCCACATTATGTTTCTTTATTACATATCTGCCCTATAGCCAGTATAAACAGGTACCTGCTGTTAAGGACCTAACAGTTGCCAGGGTTCAAAGAGAAATTTGATTAAGAGGTGCTGGAGCAGCCTAACAAGGAGCACTGTGATACTCTGGTAACAAATGCACCACTTACAGGCTAACTCCTCCATCCCTTCTCAATTTCACTGCAGAAGTAGCTCAAACATGCCCTAAAATGGGAAATTTTCCAACAGTGTTTAACAGATTGTTTCAAACCACAATCTTTTCCTGAGCAGGTGGAAATAAATCAACGTCTACTACAAGGCTGCTTTCAGTCTTAATTCTGATGCATTGCTTGTTAGCGAGTTACAAAATACCACTTTTGGTGTTTCAACTTACTCTGCAGCCCTTACTTGCACAAGTAGGATTAAAATAGAAATGAGAATCAATAACAAATGATAAAAGCAATAAAACTGGAAGTACTTACATTAAACTTAATAATGTCATATATCAAGTATCGAGGGACAACTTGTCCATTAACCTTGTCGATGATCATTTCCTTAAAAGAAAAGAGATGACATTTACACTTATTTCATGAATATAGAAGAATGTCAACACATTTATATTTAGAGCACGTACCTGTAAGAGTGATGCAATCAAACACTGGCCACATCTTTATTATAATTATGAAGAAGAGTCTACAATAGGTCAAGCGTATAAGAATATGATTATGATCTTAAACTGTCTCTCATGAAGCATTCAACAAGAAGCCAGGAAGCTGTACTAAGGCTCCACGTTCTGATCTGCAATATTTATACATTCATTTACCCACAGCTTTCAAAATCGCTACCTTTCTGAAGTGAATGAGTCTTTAATCTCAGTAAGAACTATAATAATGAGTTTGAAACCTCAGTAAGAACTGCAGTTCTAAGTCAACCAAGCTATTTTGGAAAGCTCACCTACAATGAGTAGTACAACAGCAAGAAGTAAAGAACAAGCATTAACATCCATTTGCTGTGCTCAGGTTGGATCTTTTCATGACAACAGCATTCTATGCAGCAGTGACAACTGCAATTTGCCCAAATGTTGCATTGTGACTAAACAGTATGGTTCCTTCAAATAGAAATAACAGAGATACCAACTGTATCATATGAAATTAGTTATTATTCAATTTATACACTGGTAAACCATGCTGAAAATACGTAAGATAGAAGAAAGACTATTAACAATCCAAACACAAAACTGTTTCCCAAACTTAATGGTACATATAACATCACAGAAAGGTAGGGGTTGGAAGGGACCTCTAAAGATCATCTAGTCCAAGACCCCTGCCAGAGCAAGATCCTGTAAGGGATCTCACAGGAACAAGTCCAGGTGGCTTCTGAAGTCTCCAGAGATGGAGACTTTAACTCCCAAGTTCACACAGACAATATAAAACAACTGGAAAAGGTGAAAAGATTTTACTAGAACAAGATGACAACAAAATTGTGAGGCTCAAGTATTATTCCAAAAGAGAACCTTACATCAACTCAAATTGATTTTGTTTAGTTTATTTCTTGATAGCTTGATAGCATTTTTATGTTTTACAACCTTTTAACTCCTCTTAGAATCCATAGCTTCTACAAAGTAAACCAGAACAAAAGTCTCAATGTAATGATATTTTCAGCCTGCAATGATTTTCAATCTGTACACATACCAAGCTTCTTGAATTGCACCTAGTATTTAATCACATTTGGCTTTGAAAAGTAAGCAAGCAGTTATAAAAACATAGATTTGTTTTAAAGCAAACACAAAGCTTGAAGCATTTAAAACTAAACTAGAAGAAATTAACTTGTTGTCAAAAACCACTGGGAACTATAAGCTGCCAACTTAATATTTCAGAATTTCATCTTCTGTGAACACAACATTGAGATGGAGATTGGGCTTTCAAAGCCCAGTGCAACATTCACAGGTGCTGGGACCTGAAGTGACCTTATATATCCTCCGACAGTATTAAAAAACAATTTCATTAAATGAGTGGAAAAATACTCATTTGTAGCATTACAATATCTTATTCTTAACTCAAAATCATTTCTTCACTGGTACTGTCAAATAATATTTGCAAAAAAAAGTCTTCATAGAATTGATGTAACAAAATGCCAGTCTGTTACTTTTCAATATTTAGGTAAGACACCGACGAGCTATCAAAGGAACAGCAGATGCAACACTGCAATGCCTTCTTTGACAATAAATGTTGTAACTGTCAGAACAGATGGAGTAGGTACACCCTAAGAAAGAAGGCAAGATGTTCAAACTTGGAAGAGTGTATAAAGATATAATGCAGAAAAAAGGGGAAAAAAAACCCCACCAGGAATTCCTGGTAGTAATCAGGTAAAATGAATAACGAAGTAAAACTGCAATAAAAGAACACCACCATCTTTCTTTAAAGTTTCCATTCCATTAACAAGTGAAACCGATTTTCAAATTACATTTAATTGAATGTATATTTAAGTTTTAAGGACTCATTTCCTCAGCATGCATATTCAGAGCCTCAGCTTTGACGCAAAGCTAGCATTTGCATGCAAAACCCTGAAAACATTTCAGTGCCTGGTATTAGAAGATTTTATGCCTAATTTTCAAAACCTGAGTTGCTGGATATTGTCTGAGAAGAATTGTAAAAATACAGCCATGAGGACCAAGAATGACTTTTGAACCTTCTCTGGAATGTTAACAAAAATCCATTTAATAAAGAGATTTTTTTTTTCCTCTATTTAAACATGTCTAGACATTTTGAACTTTATTACTGGTCAAACTAGCCACTTTCCTCACATTCTCACTTCTTTTCTTCCTCCCCTGCCTCTTGTTCTCTTTCGTCATCCTGACTGAAATGCCAGCTACCAGAGCAAATAAACAGTAGCACAATATGCCTTAGAAGTAGAGATGACAAATTCCTGTGCTGCTCATCTCCATCATGACAACAACATTCACTGCTCCATTAGTTACGCCAATACAACTGTCACAAGGCAAAAGCTTTAAAAGTGATCCTAGAACAGCTCAGATTAGAAATACTCTTAACACATCATATTTTAACAGTCTCATTTCAGAATCTTCCTTGAAATTATGAGAATTGAAAAATACTCAGCAAATAGACCTCAAAGGCAAGTTCAGAGACTGTTGGAAAAATGTAGTATTTGAGAACCGATCCCAGTCATCCTGATCTGAGCAATTACCTGATACCTAAAAATTGGCTTAAATACAGCCTTATAGTAACTAAAAGCTTCAGACTAAAACCACTCACATGACACGATACTAGAACACAATAGTACCCATAAGACACACCTGTATTCATGTTTCTGTTTATAGACCCCATGTAGATTTACAGCAACTATTATGTGTGTTAAAATCACCAGTGCTAGCATGATCTTTACCACTTGTCCATTAGCTGCTAGTTGAAGCATTAGCTTAATCTTCAAGCTTGCAGAACAAGGTCTAATAGCCAGTTTCTTCAGTATTATCTGGCAAAACTGTGATGGTATTAATCTCCTTCTCTTAATCTTCTGGTTCTGCAGAGAATGGTCTTACATCATATTAGAAACAGCAACTGTGCTAAGAGCTTTGAGCTGGACAAGTACGAAAAGAACAGTGCTGGACTGACAGCTCATGGACTTTGTGGGGTTTTCTTTTCCTTTCATCATGTATCTAGCAAACAACTTGAACTTAAAATAATTCAAAATTTAATTACGAAACAAAACATCTCACTTTATCAGCCACTTGGCAGAATACATTTTTGTTGACATGGGAGTATTGAATCAGATCTAATCACACATCTGTTTATTGTTCCTTTTCCTCCTGTGACTTGCCTTTCCCTTGTCTGTTTACCTTTAACACAAATCTAGTCACTGCTGTATTGCAGGCATGAAAAGAGGTCTTTTTCTTTGGTGTGTTTTTTTTTTTTCCTCTTTAATTAATAAATAAATAGTTTTTTCACAAAGTATGAACCTTTGCAAACTCAAAAAGTTGGAAGTTATGCCATTTCTGAGAGAGCTTATAAACAACTGAGGTCCATACTGATACAAACATAAAACAATTTCAATCTCACTCTCCACTTTTGAAGTCCTCGACCCTCCTAAGTCTTCAAGTGTGAACATGTAACTTGTATTAAAATTGTAAAAAGTATTTTAAGCCCAAGAATGCATCTGCACTTTCTACTCAACTGTTCCAAAGCTAAGTAAAATGCCAAGAAAGTTCATGAAAATAACTATTACTTTTCTTGCATAACAGTCAAAACGTGAACAAAAAAATCTATGCATTCCCTCGGATAGCTGTAAGGATGCAAAACACTTGGCTTCTAAAGGAATACTCCGTATTATACAAGTCACCTGTAGGTGATACTCAAATTAGCTTTAATAAGCTTTGCAGAAAACTTTCTTCCATGCCAGGAGAACAATCACAACTGAAGAGCTGGAGATGAGCACAGGGTACTGCAGGAGATCTCTCATCATCCAAGATGTAACTGATCATAGCAAGAACTGTTGGCAAGTCATTTCAGCCTGAAGTGAACTGCAAATGCATTTGATATTCTCAAAGACAACCACATGAAAAGCTTACACCAGAAGGCTTAAAGCAAGTTAATAGATCAATGAATTCATGGAAATTACTTTTATGAAAGTTTTATATACACTGTCATTCTACATAAAGGTAGAGGAAATTACCTAATCTTTTGTATTCTTCACAGAATTACTAGTTTTACTGTGTGACATTGATACCTCTGTTCTACCTTTCCTTCTTACTCATACTTTTTAAGATCACTGTAAAGCAATGCAAATTGGACCACCTCATTGTATACTTTCATTCACTGAAAGACAGAAAGCTGCTTCAAGGACAATAAGTACGAACAACTTCAACCTGTAATTAAAGGATTAACTTCCAAGAGCCCTTCAGCACTAATTGGCAAAATAAGTTAACACAAAAAAAGCCAAATTTTTCTTTCTACAGATTAAGAAAAAATAGATGATATGCATATATCCAGAATAAAGGAACAGTCATGGAAATTATCATTTAGCACCAAAATTAAACAAATATTCAATTACAAAGTGAAGCTGTTCTGATGCTTCAAATAACAGGCAAATTTGGTTCTCAAATGTGTTGAAATGAATTTCAATTGAAAATATTGCACCAGCTTTTTTTTTAAACTGACCATAATTCAATAAATTTAGAAATCTGTACTATGAAAAGCATTTATCTATTGAGAGGTTTTAGTTTTATCTCAAGACATTTCATTCAACCAATACTTGTTCTTTTAATATCATTCTGCTTTCCACTTCATGAAAAAACTGGGGGAGGCGGGGGTGTGGAATCACAATATGACTGTTTTTATACCAATAAAGTAAAATACTGAAATGCACTATAACAGTCAAACTTTTACAA
The DNA here is from genome assembly GCA_024605025.1 of Megaceryle maxima. Classification (NCBI taxonomy): domain Eukaryota; kingdom Metazoa; phylum Chordata; class Aves; order Coraciiformes; family Cerylidae; genus Megaceryle; species Megaceryle maxima. The sequence continues at coordinate 55,764 of JANHGN010015705.1, forward strand.
AACAACAAATTAAATGAAGTTCTAGTTCATGGCCTGGGTAACTGAGAGAACTTACTCTTAAAAGGCTTAAGCTATAAATCTGGGAAACAGAACAGACCAGATCAGGGCCCCTCTCTCAAGCCCCACAGCCACATTTATGCACATATCCCAGTATGTGCATAAAGCAGCAGTTTCCCTGAAGAACACCTAGGATTGCACCATATGGACACTGGCAAGCCATTACTTTCTCAAGAGCCTTAGAAAGAGCAAGGGAAAAAAAAAAAAAAAAAAAACAAACGTAGTACCAGGCTTTTTATCTCAACAGTACGGGACCTAATGTATGTCATTAAGATTATTATTGCGTACATCATTAGTAAGCTGCCTGGCTGAAGAGGCTTCTACCAGACATGACAGCTTGTGCAACCACTTTTGAGCTGACAGCATGGCATTTATTGCATTATGCTCTCAATTTTTCAGTGGAATAGAATTGGTGGAAAAATATTCCACTATCTGATCCTCTGTCCCCAAGACAGTATGTATTTCCTTGCAATAATTATCCTTGTAGCTTTGATTTATACATGCCTCACATGTAAATGCATGTGCAGTAAGACAGATCATTCACCAGAAGTGACATTTCAAGGATACTGACAACAAAGGCCTGAGAAAGGAAAGTTTAACAATGACAATGTGGTTTCCCTATGGTGGTCTGATTTCCCGTCACTCGTGGGCCACCCAATACAGGGTGCAGCTCCCCTCTCTTGGCCCCTGGAAAAGCACAGGTTGCGAAATGTAGCCTACCAAAGCATTGAGGCACATCTGTAATGCTCCCGGCTCCTGCCTCCCCTGCTCTCTGGGGAAAGCAACAATTCCCTCCTGCAGTGGATCAGAGCATTGAGGCATCCCTTTGCCGCACCTGGCTCCTACTCCCTTCCTTATCCTCTTGAGTAATCAATCAACCATCTTAGGACCTTGGGCACTTGTGTTGTAGCCCAGAGTGGAGATATCAGGACCTCAAGATCCAGTAAGTTCTGGACATGCACAAACCATAAGATTGCAATACTCAAGTTAGGTAAAAATGGTAAAGTATCTGACTAAAGTCACTTATCTCGGACCCTACAAATAGCAATCCAGGATGCAACCTTTTGAGCTCTCCTAGATCGCAGTGGGCTGCATCCAGCATATCCCCCGAGTTGGGACACAGGTCAGGACCCCCTGCCAATGAAGGTAACGCAAAGCCTGGTCAAGACCACCTTCCTGAGACTCGTCTACTGCTTACTGAGAAACTCTGATGAATTGTGAGCATTTACTCAAAGGGAGAAATTTTTACCACAGGCTAGTCTCTTTTACCCCCCCTTGCTGTCTATCTAGGTGTTTGATTTTATGAGTGTGGGCATCTGCGTATGTTCACTGGCCAAGTATTTCTATGTCTGCATGCTTTCTGTTTATGCATATACACATGCTTTGGTTGGAAATACTTTGTAGTAAGTTAGGGTGAATCTTGTCACCCTTGAACTTGTAATTAAGTCATTGTTTTGGTAAATCACTTGTTATAGTAAGTGCTGCTAAAATCAGCTTTTGATTAATCTCGTTTTATTGATAAACCTTGAATTGCTGAAAAATTCAACTGTGTCAAACATTCATCCACAAGACTCCCATATCTGAAAGGTGCATTATTCTTCACAAGACCAATATCTAAACAAGCAAGAGTGACAGCAGTATAGAGAGCCTCTAATGCTACTGCAACATGGTAGGAAATTCTTTTCATCTACTTTGACAGGTATTTAGTGTAAGAGCTAACAAAGTTCTTTTGCTCATGTGAAATAGGAAGGTCAAGAAAGAAATAACCTCTTCTTTTGGCTACTGTGATGAAAAGATTACTAAAAATACTACAGACCAGCCTTCAAACAACAAAAATAGTGTTTTACAGCTTGTTTTACAACTAACTTTTGAAGTTCATTAGAAAGTTTGCATAATTTAAGCTAGCATGACAACCTAGAAATGCTTTAGTCTTAAATATAACTGCCATTTCTAAATCAGTCAATAATTCAGATCAGCTGAAAATAAAGGTGACAGAAGCAAAGACAACAATGCACAGAAGTCTATCAAAAAATGATTAAAAATGTATCAAATTTTAAACATATTTACATTAACTGGATCAAACTGACCATGTTTCCTGTATCAAAATATAAAACAATAACAAGAGATGAAGCTCTGTAATAATTTCTTTAGATTGTCTTCAAGCCTTTTCTCATATTCAGAGAATGTCATCTCAATACCTTGGTTTATTTCTAAGACAAATAGCTCCCCCCAGAGCAGTCATCATTCCTCGTCTGTAGGTAAGAAATGATTTATGAAGTTTGATTCCCACACTCAGCCAGAGACTGAATATGTGTTACTCCTGAAATCCCATGATCCGGGCCTAAAAACTTGGCCCTCTTTCTGCAGAAAAGCAAATGGAATTGAAATTGTTACAATAATTATGCTACTTACCCCATCCAGAAGAGTATTTGTTAGATGTGTGCGAAGATCTTTACGAAAAGGAAATTCCAAATTAGATACATGAAAAATAGAATTGTCTCTATCAATCATATAAACTTCATTCTTGCCATCAATCAGCATCATGTACCTGCAAAGGCAATGTTAAGATATTATAATTAAATTTATATCCTCTATATCTGTACTATTTTGACTTCTATTAAGTGCTAAAAAAAAATGTTACCTTGACAGAAGTTCTACAAAAGCATTTTAGAAGGAATTTTTTACAGGTAAAAGTTTAAACCTATTGCTTCTGGAAAGCAGATAATTTAGTTCGATGCAATTATCACAAAGAAGATATTTCAAAGATAAAAGTTCAGAATATGTATATGTTGTTATAGTTAGAAAACTCCAATAGAGTATCATCAATTGTTTACTGGGAAAGCAAAATGGCAGCGCGCTGGGCGGCCCGTGAGCCGCCGCTCCACCAACGGCTCGCGCCTCGGATTACAAACCCCGTGACTTTTATAGTTTCTTGTTTCTGGGTGTGGCTCCAAGCGACGTGGCAGTCAATCCTCCGGCGGCTGCGCACTCAGTTGTTCTAGCACTTTCTTCTGGTAGTTCTCAGGTTTCTTCTACCCCGCGTGCAACTTCACAGCCGGCAGCACATCTCCCCCCTCCCGTCACCACCTCAGCGCTCCAGGCAAACCGGTCCCGGGCGGAAACCCCGCGGCTACACGACCCATCTCCACCAGGCAACCACAGCACAATGCACGCCATAGCAATTACAAAGCAAACACTTAACAAGTAGATCACAATTATGGCCAGGGCTGCTTCACAATGAAAACAACAAGATTCAACTCTATACCTGGCACATTTCAAAATCCCATTGCAAATACAACAACACAGTTTATCCCGATCACATATGTGAATTTTGCTGCATCCAGATAAAACGATGCCTGTTAATCTATTAAAAATAACATCAGTTCTAATAACAGCTGTAAGGAATACACAAGGCTAATTCGGTTAGATTCAGCTAAAAGATCTTTTACTCCAGTTTTCCCTTATATTAAGTGGACTAGAACTTTGCCTTGTATAAATCCGCGGTTTCATTCAAAACCTTTCCCATCTATCACTGGTTATCTAACACTGCAGCACTGCAAAGTCTCTGCCAAATACTGAATCACATTTCATTAAAAGTGACAAATTTAGCCAAGGTACATTCCTCTCACATGACACGCAAAGAAAACCCCAAAGCTTACTACGCTACCACAGGCAATTTGTGAGCTTGGTTCAGCTTCAGCCATCTGAATTTTCTAAAAATGTCTTTACATTATGACAGTACTCGGGAGCCCAAGTTGCTAATTTAGACCTGTCTGTGCTAATCCCACAAAAGACTGCTCTACAGAGGTAACATTCTGCATAGAAGGAAGAACAGTGAATAAATAGAAAAAAAAAAAAAAAAGTGAAAAAAAGGCAAAGCCCACAAGAGACATTAAACAGCCTGATAAACATAGCACATCTGAGTTACTTTCATAGAAGTTTTGCTTGATCTTTGCAATAAGACTACTAGAGTTGCAGGAAGAATGACAAGGCAGATGCATGGACAAAGGTCTTCTCAAACTTGTACAGTAGCCAGGAAGAGCACACCTTCTGACAGGAGAAAATAAATTGTTGTGGGGCTCAGAAGGTTGGCAAAGAAAAAAAAAAAAAAAAAAGAGAAGTGCCTTTTTGGAATAAGCATAATACGATTGCACTTCATAAGACCAGTGAAAAGAACAACATAGTTATCAAGGTGTGATCACATGATCAGACAGGAAACACCATGGCTCAACAGCAGTGCAAAAATACGTGTATGAAAGACAAAAGTTGATATGAAGATTAAAAATTGAGTCCAAGTTCAGTATCTCGGTCAAACTTGAGTTATGTCCATTTTACTAATTACCACCTGAGCTGCTGCAACTGAACTTATGTTTGAGCATACCATAACTAACTGTATTGGTGGCCTACACCAAAACTGAGAGTGTGTCCCTAAGATGAGCTTTCTTTCACTGATCCTTTCATTTCACCTTGCACACAGATGTGCTAAAAAGCACAAGTGTTATTACTGAGAAAAGGCAAAATCACAGAAACAGGAGAAGAAAATAGGATCACTACCAACTGTCAAGATAGTTCAATGGTTCTACAAGCTCTCAACATTTAATGTTCTTGAATAGCCTCTGACTGAAATAGGGAAGGGACACAAGCCTTCCCAGAACAACTAACCCATCTGCATTGCAGTACAATTTCTTTGACAGCACAGAATAGGGAAACACTTGATTAAAAGTAAAAGATTCTAAGGCTTTCACCATCCACCCCAAAATATTCTGAAAGACAGGAAGCATATTTTGAAGACTCATTTGGCAAGGAACTTTTCACACTTGTAAAAGACTTTGCATATATGTAGGGGTTAAACAAAAACAAGCAAACAAACAAAAACCAGTACTTTTCATAATGCATCCATTTCTCCTTGCAAAGAGGAGTAGGCTTTTCTAAAATTCACCATTGTTTACAAGTAAAGCCAATAGGATCTCTGCTGTCAAAACAAAGCAGCAAGAATCCCCTGAATACCCTGGAAGCAAATGGTCTACACAGACAGCAGTCCTGTTGTCTGCACAGATCTGTCTCCATCTGACTACAGGAGCACTCTACCACCCAGGCAGCTCAGATAAATACTTTCTTTCAGTATTATGACTATAATATAATTCACTGTAGATCAGGTCAACTGGCATTTCTCCACACAAAAGAGTACTTCAAAATGTTACGTATCAGTTTAAAAAAAAAAAAAAAAGTATGAGCAGAAAACAAAGGGTGGAGGGAGTAGATTAAATCAACACAGCATTAGGAGAGCTGAAAACTGCATGTAAAATGCTTCATAAAAAACAACATAATTCAATATACATTCAAGAAGATAACCTGGCACCAGATCTTCAGAAGCAAGAATAATCTACAGACAACATTCATTTATCAAACCATGTAAATTTATACAAACCCAGTTATAAAGATCATGCTCTGTGGTTATTTTTTCAAAAATAAAAGAAACGATAGGGAAAAAGGAAGAGGTATGCAAGTAACAGGGAAAAAAGAAAAAAAAAAGGTAGAGAGCACTCATTTACTTCTAATTTTATAAATAAGCTCAATTGGCCATCTCTGCACTCCCATCTTCACAGCTGTTTTAAGTACATGCTTTCATTGTAACTTGTTTCAGTGACAAAACCTAATGCTTCACTTAAAAAAACCCCATCATATTTGCATCATCACTACAAATGTGTTACAGTAAGAGATCTTACAGCTGCTTTGACAGGAAAAAACAAACAAAAACTAAATACAAGCAGTAAAAATCATTGTTTTCAGCCACATAAAGCATCCACAGGTTCAGACAACGTACATAAAATTTCCTCAAAATCCTCAAAAAAAAAAATGTTCAAACTAAATCTAACCAGCCCCACTTTCTCTAGATCTTCCACTCAAAACCTATGGAAATTTACTTGAGTTGGTAGCTAGACAGCCCACCAACCATTAATGGTAAGATTCCCTCTCTTCCAAACAGCACTAAAGTTACTAGTTGTTCATGGCTTAGATGGACAACCACTTCAATGGGTTAAAAAATTGGCTAGATAGCCAGACT
>JANHGN010015705.1:64642-78092 GCA_024605025.1 Megaceryle maxima
GGGGGGGCTTTTTTGTTGGGTTTTTTGTTGTTGTTGTCATTTGTGTTTTATTTTTTGCTTGTTTCTTTGTTTGTTTTACACAATTCTGAAGCTCACCTAGAGCTACACAGAATGAGAAGTTAAAAATGGAAGTTTCCCCTTTATGTGGATGTTCAGTACTTTTCACCATTAACTTGGAAAGCACACTTCAGGCAAATATTATTTAAGGCAAAATAAGGCAAATTACTTGGTTTCCCTCCGTCATTCAGAGTCAGGAACAAGAACAGAACTGTGTTCCCAAGCACCAAATCCAATACTGCACCCACCAGAGCATGTGGTCTCTATCTTCCTTCCCAGCTCATTAGGATTCACAAAATCGGCTTTAAAAATACTCCCCAACCCAGTTCCTCACATTCATCACAGCGTGTGCCAAAACACACTGACGGTGAAACTGATCTCCTAGAAGCTCACGGTTTTGCCACTGACTTCAATTTTGTGGTGTGCCTTACCTTTGTTTATTTCCCTCAGCCAAAATCCCAGCAGCTATCCTAGCAATCAGGTTACATACGTTAATTTTGTACTTTATAGGAATTTTAAAACCTTAAATATAATTTAAAAATAGAGCACAGTTTCCTCAAACTCTGAGACCTCATCTTCTGAATTTTAGTTCAACACAAAACTGATTTTCTGGAAAAATAAAAATAAATTTAAAAAAAATCTACAAGCAGCAAATGGATTAGAAATATTTTTTTAAAGGAGGCTTAAAAATTCAGCTCCTATAGGAGCTTTCTTTGCCCCACAGTATTTCTTTAGATGGACTATATCAAAGAAAATTATTTATTTCAAACACAGTATCATCGTTGTTGCTCCCCCCCCCCCTTTTTAGATATGCTTGTGTCTGTATTATCACATTAAAGAATGCAAAATGTAAGAAATTCCATCATCATCAACTCTAAGCGCAACATACACGGCAGCTCTCCATTCCCCAGGGAGTTCATTACCCAGCCTAGAATCCAGCCTTGTGAAAGCTCTGCCCTCCCACACAAATAAGCATTACCCAACTCAGAATAGCAATTAGCATCACTAATATCTTCACTGATGCAGAGGCAACATCGAAATCCTGCAGATATGGTTTTCATTTTCTTAGTTTCCTTTTATGATTGGCAATACTTTAAAACCACGAGCGCATCACTACGCTGCAGACCGATCACCTAGGACAAGAGCAAGCCACTTTAGCACTTTGAACCCTGGCACTCCCTCCTGGCAAGCCAGCATCAACTTCTGGCCAGATACATCAAACGCTGCAGAAGGAGCCAGGAGAATGAAAATTAACGACTTCCCTCTATCCACTGACAGTAGGAGACCATCTATATGTGTCCCTAAGCCGCTGCAGTTCCATGTCCTGGCCTGAATCCAGACTGTGCTGGAGCTAGAGTAACAGTTTGAATTAGATAAGCTTGAAGTTGGCCGGTGGCAGATGGAGCAATACACCCTAAAGTCCTGATAAACAGGGAAGGCTCAGCTTACTTGCCCCCCCCCCCCCTTTTTTTTTTTTTTTTTTTTTTTTAACATTAATTGCAGCTGGCAATGGTCATTGCTTCAAACTATGTCTCCTGAAGAATGACAAGAAGCCCAGACACAGGGACACTAACATAGGAAGCCTCATAATATTATTTTCAGTGTGTATACAAAAGGAAAACAATGTCTTTTTAATCAGCACGTTGACAGCTCTGTCACAAATACCATTTTCAAACATGTACACTTTTTATTTGCATAAGTACACAGTGTATCAGCCAGCAAGGAACACTGCTATATATAAGCAGCTGTAAAATTATATATGACTTGATAATCCAAAGTCTAAAAACATTTTTTAAAAACCATATACACCTTGGAAGTTAGTCTGCTCTGAATACACACTTTATATTTCTCTTGCATGCTTCTAGGTTAAATTCTGCCATCAACAGTCTTCCTAGTATTTTAAATCAAAAAAACCTCTTAGATTCTGACTGACAGTCATTTCCAATTAACAGTCTCCAGCTTCAATATTTCTTATTCATGACCTTGCATTTCCTACAACTAAATATCCTTCCAGTCTTATTATTTGTCTCTTCAGTGAATTCAGTGGCTTCTATCCTTCATTTGTTTGTCAGAACATACCTGGTTTCTGTTCCAAAATTCCTAATGACAATATAAGATTCACATTCAGGTTCTCCACTTGTGGCTTTCTATGTATTTTCTTCCAAAACCATCCACTGCCATTTTCTATGCACTATGGAGCATTGAAAAATGCCTCAGTATAGAAATTGGTATAATTTCTCCTAATAAAGTATCATAGATTAGACTGAGTTCAAACTTTACTTTTTCCTGGTTTATAAATGAAGAATAAAAATGCCTTCAATTAATTTAACAGATGGCAAATTCAAAACCAATGTAAAACTACACCTTCTATCTAAATTATTATTAGACTGTGAAACTGCAACAGAGCTGGTAAACCCAAGAATTTAGCAAGGTTAAAAAAGAATATCCAGTTACAATGTTTTTCTTGCCTGCCTTCTAGGGTTTTAATTAAGTTAGAGTGCTGTAGAGGTTTTGTTTCTTTATTTCTAAAAGGATATTAAACCAAATGGGTTAAATCTGAAGTCATCTTGTTACCATTATTTGACCTACAACAAAGGGTAAATTAATGTACAACTACTATATACTGAAGAGTTCCTTTAGTGCATTATGACGTGTCTCATGTAAAACAAAATTAACTAGCTAGAAAAGATGTGACCCAGTAACAGATTAATTTTCAATACTAGATTCTCGTTTCACCCACATTTTAATGATGTTGAGTGGTCAAATACATATTAAAATAGATTTCTACAATAGAGGAAGTAACATAGAAAACAATTGTACAGTATCATGTTCTGAATATTCTTTCTAAAAGCTGTAAGATTAATGGAACAAATTGTAACTCAAGCTTGTCTGAAATACTGGATTCTATTATTTTTTATTACAGATATCAAGCTTCAAGCTTGCTTGAACTTGTTTGACTCCATCCCTCCTCCACAAATTTTAGTCTGAAAATATCCTGTGAGAGTTAGAGGGGAATTCACATCTGAAGCAACAGGCAGCCAAAAAAAACCAAACAAACAAACAAACAAACAAAAAAAAAACAATACCACTCCCACAAAAAACACCACTACACAAAAAATCCCTCACAGTTGTAAGAAAGAAAAACAAATTAATTTAGCATCAGATGACAAGTAGTTACTGTCCTTTCTCCAAGCAAGAGAACCATGGCATCTCTTATGAAGGGCCACAACATAGCAATTAAAGAAAGGAGCATCACTGCTTTGAAAAAGGAGGTTCCCTAAACTTTGAACTCATTTATGCCAGTACGTGTGCTGGGTCAATTGTCTCTACATCAGAGGCACAAGCCACAGAAGAACAAAACTGCCATTTGTGCTCACAGATGAGAATATCAGCTCCAAGGGAATAGGCTGCCCTAGATATCTGTATAATTAAATTTTACAAGCTGAATGGCATTCCTCCCTGAATAAGCTTAAGTCATTACACTTCACGGATGTGCCCATAATCCCTCCAAAAGAACCAGCAGCACAGGACACACTGTTAAAAGTGGACTGGGAGAAAGGTAAATAAAGAAATAAATAACCCAGTAATAACTGATACTTAGCACCTGAACATCAGGTACACATGCAGGCACACCATTTATCCATATCTAATTAGAACATTTTAGGACTACAGTTGAATACTCTAAAATTAGTATTCCTAGCACAAGCTACATAATAAGCATTCTAATGCATTAACTATTTATAAATAAAAGATTTTGCTTAGAAGACAATCCATCCAAATATTCAAATAGTTATACATGAATAATCACTTAAGTAGTACTCTTCAAAGAGCTGAGAACTGTGACCATAAAATTTTGTGAGCTGTCAAAACGCTCCAGAAATGGGAACCATCAGGCCTGCAGCTTCACAACATACACCTTCTGTATGGTATCCCATCAGCAGTACTCCTTAGCCACTTAAGAATGGGACACAAAACCAACAGCTTCCTTCTACCACTTTCCAGAGTCTTGACACTGTTGCAGGCACATACAAATGAGAAACTACAACCTAGAGTAAAGATGACTTCTTTGGCCATTCAAGTCAATTTGGATCCAGATTGGAGAGGACATGATCTGTCACACCTATTTATTTATTCTTCTCCATTGATTCAGTGATTAAATAAATAGACTTCAGGAGATGGAAAAACAGCAAATTGATATGGTTATGCCTTAGTAATAAGCAAATACATAAAAACACCATCATCACTCCCCTCCCATAAAAAAAAAAGCCACCCTAAACCACCCACTCCAAATGCAGCATTAAGATAAAAGACTATTTCAGCTTAGCCCAACAGCTGTGAAACTAATAGACATGGTCTAGAATAGACATCTCTACTTCAAATAGCACTGCCTTGTGCAAACTCCTTAGGAGTACCAATATTTATACCAAATAGTTATAGGTATTAGTCTAACACATTATGACACTTTGTGCTGCCTCATTTGACCTACAGTCACTCCATCAAGAGAGATATCTCCTGGTTCATAATCAATAGTTAAACAGACCCAATGAGTTATCCGGTCATGCTCCTGAGTCTGGCTACTAAAATCTGACAACACTTTTTCTGCTGTCAGCCTGCTAGCCAAAGTCGAGGTGCTCTCATTCCGTGTACAGTGTGTGTGTCAGAGGGGGGAACACAGATAAGGACAGCATGCCTTTCAACAACATATCAGCAGGTGGAGAGGATGAGACCACCTTGTGCTAGAGCTTCTTCAAACTGAGCTACAATGTCTTTACCTTGAGATAGGGGACACAGTAAACATGCTGAAAGTTTCCTTAATATTACCTCAACTTCCCAAAGTTTTATTTTTGCACTCTCAAATAAAAACCTCAAGTAAGCATATAATATTCATGGGTTCTAATGCTGTGGGAAACAGGCTGGTCTCAGTCTTGTAATCCTAACACAACTATAAAGGATAATTACTAACATGCAGAGTAATCGAAGATTCACAGCTACTAAAACCCCAACTTTCTAGTCTCAGAACACATCATTCCTGCCACTCGATCCCATCTTCTCTTCCCCTTCTACCTAAACACACAAAATAAACCCACTAATTAGGCATCTGCTTTTTCAAAATATTAAGAGGAATGCTGTTAAGAGTGCTTAACATCTAGGAATCACTCTTTTCAGCAATCATTAGAAAGGCAGTTTATACATTATAATCCAGAATCATATATGTGACCCTTATATACTTTTGCAGAAGCTCAACATTACATTATCGTTACACACTTAGAAGCTAACCTGCAGGTTCCTAACAACTGATCAGAGCTGTAGTCTATAAAAGCTATTTATAGCTTTTAATCTTGACTTGAGGCAGGGAAAAGCTTTATTACAACTGTTTCAGTAACTTTTACAACTTCAATTTCCAGACAAAATGTATGCTCTCTCCAATTAAATATATTATTCAACATAAAGTCAGTGAAATAAATCCCACATGGATTCTAGACACATCCTAAACCAAGGTTCTTCAGAAGTAGAACTACAGAAAAAAAAAATTTAAAATGAACCAGCTTGCTTTCTCTTAAAAGAATTAGTTAAAAAAAAAGGATCACGAGGGGCTGTGCCAGATAAAAAAAAAAATTGCATTTCCCTTCCAAAGATCTTGAAAATGTAGCACGTAACAAAATAATGCAGAGATAAGAATAGGGGGGTGGATAGCAATAGTCACTTCACCTTTTTAACTAAAAGTTTTGTTCCAAGTCTTCTCTTTAAATACCATCCCATTTTGGCAGTTTCATGAGAATAGCAGAAAAACCCTTACAAATAGTACTTTGAGATATTCAATGAAAATAATGACAAATATCTGAAGAGTAGCTGTCCTACACACATGAACAGTGTATAATTAGCACTCAACAGTTGAGGTTTTGCCCATTGCTGATAGTTACATAAGCACATGATATGAATAAAGCTCATTTAACTTGGAATCAAAACACTTGAGTTAGGCCCAGTTGTTCACAAAACCTATCACTTCTATTAAAAAAAAAAAAAAAAAATTCATTTGGTCCCAAGAAGTCTGTTCAGCACATGTCCAAAGCCCTGAATATTTCTGTCCTTTAACATCTCAGACCACAGAAACGTGCCCCAACCACAGGGGAAGGGGATACACAGCACTATCAACCAATGGTGCAAATCTGATAAATATTTAAGTCTATTTCTTAAGGTAAGTGAAAAGAAGAGGAAGGGAAAGGAAGGTGTGGTTTAAAAGTGCCCACATGATTCTCATGTTCATCCTACCATCAGGAGGCAAATACTCCCTCTGGACCCCAAGACACAAAAACGTATATCCCTAAACATGACTGAATGACAAGACACTCAAAGCACAATATATAATCCTTCTCTTAGCCATCTAGGATTACAAAGTAAGGTGCCCAGAAAGACGGTATTTATACCATGAGAAAAGTTATTTACTCACAAATGTTTTCCAGTGATAATAGCCCTAAACTTGCTTGTTAGCATCATTTCCAAGGCCATCTGTCAAATGTCAACACTCTGCATTTTTGTCCCCCGCTATATTAGCAAAGAATCCACTAACAATTGTGTAACACTCCACTTCAGGCACTTTCCACTACTGGGCATAAAATTCCACACCCATGAGAATCTGGTCACGTCATTTGTACCAATCTGAAAATTAATATATGGCTTCTTTCTCATTTCCAACAGTCTTCTTCAAGTTCAACTCCACGTTAATACCTTACCTCCTGGGAGACAATCTTTCCATTCTCTAGATCTGCTTTCATAACAAGCCAGTCTCTTGTTCTTAATAATGAGTTCTCAAGCACATAGATTTGTTTTTTTAATTGGATTAGTACTACTCTCCAGTCTTCTCTGTCCTCCTTCATTCTCATTATTATCCCAACTTTCTCTCTAACCTCCTCCTGTCTCACAGGGATAACAGTTTTTCCATGAACTCATTCCACTACTACTACTTTAATTCTTAGCAGACAGGCTACCATATTTCTTCCTTGCCACCTAATTTTGGGCTAGTTTCTTTTACCTAAATTTCTAAAACAAAAAATCTGTTTCTCAGTTTTCTCTATTTTTTTAAGCACTGTTCTTTAGCAATGATCATCTTTTCACAAGCTACTCTTGTCACAAATGACTTCTGGATAACTTCTCATATTAGGAATCTGCAATTTTTCTGTAATACATTCATCTCATCTTGTAAAGGACCAAAGACTAGAGAAAAAGTATTTAGGCATGCAAATTCAGGGAGAAACTTTCACCTCATCTTCATTACATTTTAACAATATGCATGAAAACACACCCACTAGACTTCCATCAAGTAATGGTCACAAATATTTTTCTGAAGAGGCTGCAACTGCCAATAATTTTCAAGTTCTCAACAAAAACATAAAGTTCCTTTAATTTGTACAAAAAGCTGAACTAAAGAAACCTGAGACGCTATCACAAGTTTGATAATATAGTAACTTACATGCTTTGGATTAATCAAAATTATTCGACTCAAACACAATCCAAAAATTTGGCCACCAGTTTTATCAAAGACTTAAGTGTAGCTTTACTATTTTTATTTTGTATTATGATATTTAGGCAACAGGTCTTTTTTCTACAGTGCAATTTACTAAGCAAGAAAAAATAATGACCTTCAGAGATATTCCTAATTATTTTGTTACAAACACCTTTTAGACAATTAGCAGCAATGCTCAAAGAGCTGCTTTACATTCTGTATCTACTTCTTCACATTTAGGTATCTACAAACCATCAAATTTGCATGGTTATTTTTCAAACATAATAGCCTTGAGCAAGAACTACCTGTTCCGCATTTTTTAAATAGCCCCCTTATCATAATTGAATAGCCATAGTATTATGATGGTATTTATTATTTTTCACTAGAACTGCATGTGAAAAATAAAAAGGTACTAATGCAAATGCAGAAAAATAACTTACAACCCTTAATAACTTGCATTTAGTTCAGGTCACATTTTACCATTATAAAACCTAGTCCTCTTTGATTGTATTAATTTGAATTATTCCACAGACATTCAAAAGCTTTTTATTATTCTTAGTGGTAACAGTCTTTTTTTCAAAACTAGTGTCTCATTACTTTACCAACCCTACTCCTGCCTGAACATTCAGCTCCACTCATTAGAACAAACATCTGCTACAAACAGTATTAATGAGAGACATATCAAGGGATACAGCAAACCACTAACCACGCGGGTTAATCACTTTACAAAGTTGCTAACACAGAGTTCATACAGTATGCCTTGAACATACTGCTATAATTATCTTACACAGATAGCAACTACTATTTTGGAAACACAGCATTACAAAATTGGATCCACTTGTAAAGCTGTACATACCTTGTAGCTACCATTAACATACAACATACATTTCATTTCAACAAAGCCAAAAGGCATGATTTTAGTAGTGGGAAATTTGCCCTTTGGATTTCTGTGCCTCATGAATAGATTAGCATTAAAATTATTTTTAAGACACCAGAGGTTCGACAACTATTCCAATAAATATACAGGAGAGAATCCACACTAAACCAGTCAGAATAGCTGCAGACTTAAGTGATTTTTAATAACAGTAATTCAAAACAATATGATTTTAGAGTTCTTTATCCCCAAAACGGGATTGCATTTATACTTACATATACATAAATAGCTGGCACAAAAGGACATATTTTTCCAAAGAGATCTGACGCTAAGTGAGCTTCAGGGCTCTTGAAATTTAACGTTCCTTTGTCTACGCTTGAATTGCAAGTCTACACATCTCCACACACAGGCATTTATAAACTGGAGGGGAGATGTATTTGTTCACACTGCATTTTCCTTTGGGGTGAACATGCTCCAGAAGGAAAGCTGGAGTGAGAACAAGATGTGCCTTGCTGATGCTCATGGAAGGAGGGCTCTGGAAACCAGGCAAAGAACAAGCAAGACCACAGTGTAGGCACAAACTCTGCAAATTGGGACAGACTAATCAAGGGTAAGTCAAAAGTTTTTGAACTCAGGGCTCCAGGAGAATGGAGGAGGAGGAGTTTTGACCCAAACCAGACTCAGAACCCACACATTTTCAAATGCATATAAGATAATATTCCAGTAAATTTCCCCAAAATATTTTATAGAGTAACTGTCAAATAATTTAACTAATCAATTTCACATTCTTTAGTCAACGCAAGATGATAACGCTCTTTCATTTATGGAAATATTTTCTTTGATTTTTTTCTAATTACGGGTAGAAAATATAATAATACTAAGAAAGCAGGAAAACACGCACTGTTCTACCACTGAACAACAGACAAACAAATAAAACCACCAGGAATACAGCTCTTAAACCAGAAATGTGAATGTTCAGCTCCAGCTGAAATCTAGAAATAGCAAATGCCTTTGCAGAGAAGTAAAAGTCCCGACTCTACATTTCAGTTAAGACAATCTACAAATAAACACTTCAGCCATGAAACCTCTAGAGAAAACTACTGCTGCAGGAATAAAATGCAGGTATTTAACAATGGCGAAATTTAAGAAGTTTGGCTAAGTTGAGCAAATATTGCTATTAACTGAGATGAGAGGGTTTTAAGTGAGAAAGTATAATATAGTTATTAGTGAGGCATCTGCTTTTCTTTAAGTCAAATCAGGTCAATGAAACAGCAGTGCTTTTTTAAGAAAAGAGGGAGAACAAAAAACAAAACAAAACAAAGGTATGCAAACCAAGTAATACAGTAATAGGCAAACCCTAGACTGCTGCATCCAAACTGCACTTAACAGAATAGCTTCAGAGATATTTGATGCCAGGGGTTTCATCTCCAGATAAAAGTAAGCAGGGGAGCCATAAATGGATATCCATTAACTGATGTCTTAATATTAAATGCAGGAAGGTCACGCCTGTCAACACAAGCATTCAGAATAATTAATGAAAATCTGTTTAATTGCACATGGAGTCTGGATCATTGGAGAACAACAAAATAATTAGAAGCATGTCCAGTGTAAAAACTGCCACAGTCATTTTTCATTGTTGATTAGTAGAGCTATCACACAGGGTCTAAATGCCCAAATAATAGCTCAGGTTTTCATCTTTAATCTCTCTTTCACAACATTCCTTCAGCTGAATTTCATTAACACTGGATCTTCGCAGCACCATTTTCTTCTCTGAATATACCTGTCAGTCTGTGTATCTCCATAATCAACTACAAGTTATGTTAATTTAAAAGAACTATTTCATTCCCTTAGGCTTATTCTTCATCCATTCTGTTTTGTCACCATGCTAAAACTCTAAAAACACAGGACAGAATGTCCAAAAAATTTAAAATTCCTACAAGAAGCTACATGTGCACTTTAATTTCTTTCCCAAAAGGCAGTCTTCCAGGTGCACTAGTATTTTCTTTATAATTATTCTTGTATTCCGAATGTACGCATCCTGTACATTCAAGTAAGACAATAAGAGTATTTCAGAAGACTGCAATTTTTCAAATAAATAATGTATGATAAAGACTCCTCATATTGAAGATGCAAACAAACAAAAAAAAGAAATGTAGGAAAAAAGCTTACAACCCTATGGAATAGCATTAATTGTAAATTTACAGCATCTTATTAATTGTTCTAAGACATACCGCTCTGTATTAGCTAATCACACTTTTGAACAGAATATTCTTCAGTGGCAATGCACTAGAGACACTGCAGATGAAGCAATTTTTTTTTCTTTAATATCAAAAGGTCTTCTGTAGACAAATTATTTTAAAAACATAATTATCTGCTATTACTATTTCTTGAAGCAATAGGTTTAAATTATACAAAAACATTTCCATAAACTGTCTTTAATATCCTCTAAAATGCTAATGTAAGCCAGTGCCTAAAACAAAGGCTTCCTGAAGGACTAAGCTGTGAAAAAAGGCAAGGATTACCAATATCTGAGCTGCAGAGGACATTAATACTCTGTAAACATATTTTCATAGTTCTACAAGTCAAGTTCACGGGTAGTATATCTGGAATGTGGATTAAAAGCATTATAAATGCAAAGACTCCCTTCTGGCTCTTTGCATGGTCAGTTTAAGTTGGCTGAGTTTGCTTGTTCAGGCTTTGAAAGCACTGTACAGCTCTGAGAACAAGCCTGGCTCTCCCACCGCCGTGTTTCTGTAACCTCGCACCCTGAGAACACCTGCATCACATTACCCAAGTGCTTGTGTATAGAGCCAGCCAACCTTAATAAGCCAAATATTTCCACCTATTTCTTAATGCTTGGATGCTATACTTAGTGCCAGCTTTCTTTCTGTTTTCACACCCTGCTCTTCCCAAGCTAATAAACCCTTGAAGTACAAAATCCACAGATGAGACACACCTGAAGGGTTGGGTTGTTTTTTTTCAGTAGTTCTGGTTGAATTGTGCTGAATCCTGACTGACTCCATGTGGAGACACTTGGTAATTCTCATAAGACACCCACTTCCCCATACTTTCCAGGCTTTTCATTATCTAGAACACTCTGTTTTATTGCTAAAGCTAACAAAACTAACAAAGAACACAGGAAAAAAAAAAAAATTAGAAGACAGCCTATGCTGCTTGGTTTTTTTAGCATAAATCAGTACATAGAAAGGAAAATGCTTTCCATTGCACTGCTAAAACAATACCTCTTTTGCTCACATCTATACACAAACACAGTATTTTAACTTCAGTCTGAAAACAAGAATTCTTACCTCTTCTTATCTGACAGCCTACATTTGATCCACACTACTGATGCCTTCTAACCTGTAAATGTGTTAACACTGAATTCTGTTGCTAGACTAAAGCACCCTGCACAAATAAGCACGTAACAGCCCTCCTCATACTGTACGTGCATTCACTGTAATTGCCCATTTTCTGTAAAAATCTACTTGTTTGCTCTAAGTGAATAAAAATTGAAGTCATTCCACTTAACACAGACTACAATTGCTTAAATGCTACTGTATGTAAGAAACGCATTTTAGAAATAAAAATCAAACTATTGAAATGAATGTTGCAATTTAAATTCTTCCTGCTACTCAGACACTACTGACTATGATGCAAGAAATTACATTATTAATTACCTCAAGGCAGTGCCCACAACAAAAAGCAAGACGATGATTTAAATGCTATGAGTAGCAGAGGTTAAAGTCACTTCCACTAATATCTGGGATTCTTGATTTCAGATTTGAAACCAGAATTACTGCAGAAAAATAGAAGGTTACAGTATCGATCCCCACTGATGACTATTTCAAAGCCTCAAGCAAATGCTTGTAATTTCACAAGTGTTCCAACTACGATTAAAAATATTCAGTCCTATGAAAATAAGTATGATTTTGGAGACTCAGAATTTTATTCAAGAAAGATTTGTTTGTATGAAGAGCCACAGTACCTCTTTGCAAGAGTATTAGGAAACAAGGCACGCACCATTTGGAGTTTTATTTCCATGCCAATAGCAAATACCTTCCATACCTCACCCAAGCTGCTCAGTGTAGAGGCAAGAGACCCTCTGTGACATGGCTTTTTTACACCAAAGCAATTAAAGTACACCCAATGATACCAGATGCACATGTTTAGATAAATGAGTTTCATGCAATTGAGACCCATCTATAACCAGTTACAATCAAAGAAAAAAGTGCTTTGCCATTCTGCATCTGATTATGCATGGCATTTCTCCTACTTTGAAATGCTATCATGAGAAGAATATTGGAGAAATTAAGTACAAGGATGCATTTCAACACAAAATAACAACACTAAAGAGGTTCAACACATCAATCCAATCAGGTTGTAGTCTGTTACAAAAAAAGAGTCATTGCTACAATGAATGTGAGAAAAATGGTGAGTAAAAATGAATCTATTGATTCTTTGGCTGAGCAGAACTACAAGTCTGAACAAAGGATCACAGTACAAAATAAAAATAACCCTGTGAAATTTCAAATACCAGCAGCTTACAAAGGATCAAACAGAAGTTTTAATTTAGCTTTTATAAACAAATACTTTAGAGCTTAATAAACTCTTAGTGTTATCTAAGATTATTCGAAGACCTTGGTGGCAAGTCTTGGCTGACAGACAGGAAAATGTTGTGGAGAAAAGTACATACATTTAACAGTCAGTCTGCAGAACAGCTGCTGAAAAGAAACTCAGCCACAAACTTCAGCAAATGCTGGGTACCAAGACAGCAAAAAAGTTAATCCTTGGAGTCAGTTTTGTTACCTGAACACGCTTTGTCCTTTGTACTAGAGAATTCACTTTCCTGAGTGGATGCAAACTGTCTACACAGTTTACTGGGTATTTCTTTTTCATTTGAAAATGAACTTACCGAGTGCCATCTGCTTTCCAGCTAACTTTATATGGCTTCTGCTCCAAAAATTTAATATTTTGCTTGTCCATGGATACAGGCTGTGCTCCAGGAAACCCAGACCTAA